>JARJHM010001140.1:0-65517 GCA_033356055.1 Carex pumila | reverse complement strand
ACAGATGCACATACATACATATACATAAACACATACAGATGCATATTTTTATACAATTCTCTTTGTATAGTTATTTATTAAGATACCAAAATTTTTTGTACAGTTATTTATTTAATTATTTTTGAAACTTTCTTATATCCCACATATATCTAATTCTTTAAAATAAATCAGAAAATCGAATCTGGATCGGTTCTACAGGTAAAAACCGATCCAGATACGTATCTGGATCGGTTTTTACCTGCAGAACCGATCCAGATCCTAAAAATGACATATACACATTTTTTTTACATACAGATGCACATACATACATATACATAAACACATACAGATGCATATTTTTATACAATTCTCTTTGTATAGTTATTTATTAAGATACCAAAAATTTTTGTACAGTTATTTATTTAATTATTTTTGTAGCTTTTTATATCTCACATATATCTAGTAGTTCAAAATAAATCAGAAAATCAAATCTGGATCGGTTCCACAGGTAAAAACCGATCCAGATACCTATCTGGATCGGTTTTTACCTATAGAACCGATCCAGATCCTAAAAATGACATACACACATTTTTTTGACATACAGATGCACATACATACATATACATATACACATACACATGCAGATTTTTATACAATTCTCTTTGTACAGTTACTTATTAAGATACCAAAAATTTTTGTACAGTTATTTATTTAATTATTTTTGTAGCTTTTTATATCTCACATATATCTAGTAGTTCAAAATAAATCAGAAAATCGAATCTGGATCGGTTCTACAGGTAAAAACCGATCCAGATACCTATCTGGATCGGTTTTTACCTATAGAACCGATCCAGATCCTAAAAATGACATACAACCATTTTTTTTACATACAGATGCACATACATACATATACATATACACATACACATGCAGATTTTTATACAATTCTCTTTGTACAGTTACTTATTAAGATACCAAAAATTTTGATGCACGAAAGATCAAGAAATTGGAACAAATAATGGAAAGATAGGTTTGGTTTTGAGATCACACAGATTCTCAATTCTTTGATAAAAACTGATGCATAAAAACTAACTTCTCCCAAAAGACATCACGTCTGTTTAAATATAAACTCTCAAAACAAAAAATACATAAAAGATACATAAAAGACCCTAAAAATGCTAAAATTATAAAGAAAGGTCGAAAACTCCATGAAGGAAGACTCGGATCGCGAATCTGAGCGCGCGAATGGCGAAACGAATCTATAGATTGGTTTCTCGTGCGGCTTTGGGCTGTGGAGTTCCTGTCAAAATTTCAGCCCGATCCGACGGACGGATCAAAAGTTACGCCCCTTTTAGTGAAGCATGCACATATTGCATCAAATTTTTGTACAGTTATTTATTTAATTATTTTTGAAACTTTCTTATATACCACATATATCTAATTCTTTAAAATAAATTAGAAAATCTAATCTGGATCGGTTCTACAGGTAAAAACCGATCCAGATACGTATCTGGATCAGTTTTTACCTGCAGAACCGATCCAGATCCTAAAAATGACATATACAAATTTTTTTGACATAAACATGCACATAAATACATATACATATACAGTTATTTATTTAATTATTTTTGTAACTTTCTTATATCTCACATATATCTAATATTTTAAATTAAATCAGAAAACCTAATCTGGATCGGTTCTACAGATAAAAACCGATCCAAATAGCTATCTGGATCGGTTTTTATCTGTAGAACCGATCCAGATATCATTTTCCTTTCAATTAATTCTGTTTGACTCTGAATTAACACCAAATAACATGTAAAAATATATGTTGTAAAATTATTTTAATATGTTTTTGTTTTTACATAAAGCAGGATTTAGCATACACAAATATATACACGTACACATGCACATTTTTTTTTTACATACACATACACATTTTTTTAAGATACAAAAATTATATTTGAAATTGTTATATAAATCATTTTAGAAATCATTTTATAAATTTTCTTATATAATCTTTATATTTTCATTCCAAAAAAATTTAAAATTAACTATCTGGATCGGTTTTAGTATAATAACCGATCTAGATAGTATCTGGATCAGTTATTATACTAAAACCGATCCAGATAGTTCGGCTCCTTCTTAAACTCAACAAGTGACCTATCTCACTCAAAAACCCTCACTCAAACCGTGACCTAGCCTCTTCCCACCTCCTCAAACTCATTGTCGCCGGCTCCTCCCTCTCCTCCTCCGTGGTTTCTCTCGGTGCTCCTCCGTCGCCTCTTTCTCCTCCGTGAAAGCCTTCTATTCTGCTCTTCCCTCTCCCTCGGCTCGGTGGCCCCGCCTCCCGCCTATATCTCCCTCTCAACCCCGGCGCTCTCTCTCACACTCGGGTAAGTGCCCTCTCCCTCTCCCTCTCTAAACTTGGTTTGTTAGGAATGGTTTAGAAATTGTTAGCATTTTGAATTAGAATTTGTTGTTAGAATCGGATTAGAAATTGTTGCTAGTTAATTCGGTTTATTATGAATTTTTTATAAATTGTTAGCATTGTGAGAAATTGTTAGCATTGTGAGAATTGTTGTTAGCATTGTTGCTAATTAATTCGGGTAATTAATTCGGTTTATTTCATTATTTTTGGTAACCCTAGTTATTCAAGTGTAATTGGTAGCAAGGCATTGTGAGAATTTTATTTGGTATTTGTTGCTAATTAATTCGGGTAATTAATTCGGTTTATTTAATTATTTTTGTTAACCCTAGTTACTCAAGTGTAATTGGTACGAAGGCATTGTGGGAATTTTATTTGGTATTTCATATTGTATTGGTTAGATTGTCATATGTGTTTTCTCATTACAAATATATTAAAGTTTCTAGTAAATTAGTGAAAGAATGGTTAGATTGTGCATGGTTTACATTATGTATGGATTAGATTATGCGTAGATTAAATCAATTTTGCGGTCTCATTTTAATTTTATTTATGGTATAACTTTGTACCAATTATGGTAGTGAGTCGAATTATGGCAACAATTATATATAACTTTGTACCAATTATGGTATAACTTTGCGGTCTCATTTCAATTTTACATTATGTATGGTATAACTTTGTTCTACTAATTATAGTTCTCTAGAGATAATGTAGCATTGAGTTCAATTAATTGTTTAAAAAAAAAAACAGATATGGAAGGTGATAGTGATCATGATGGTAGTGAGTCGGCCTCGATTAAGAAACGAGGAAGAGGGCCTAACAGAATTAAGGAGAAGTTTAACGAGAAAGGGAAAACACTGCAACTTGACAAATTTTTCAGGCCGATTGTTACTCGAGAGACAACGAGTTTTGCAACAGATTTTGGAATATTGGTAAGAAGGAATATTCCTATAAGGTTCCAACGATGGAAAGATGTTCCAGATGAGTACAAGCAAAAAATATGGGAAATACTTAAGGTAAATAACATGGTACTAATTTCATTAAAAATCATTCAATTAGTTTAACTCTAAATTTTGATTTATATTTGTTTGTTAGGTGGCCTGGGGTATAGTCGAAGACATAGATGTGAGGAAATATTATTATCAGAGAATGGCTAGTTGTCACCGAAAATGGCGAACCGAGCTGACTAAAGTGTTCCGCGAGGGTGGGACGCCCGATTTTGATAAGCTCCAGATTGAAGAAAAAGACTGGGAAGAATTTGTCGAGTACCGAATGACGGAGGAATTTGATGTATGTTTATTTCTATGGACCACCTATCTTATCTATAATTAAGAATTCAATTTTTTTTTTTTATAATCAAGGCCAATTGTTTCTTTCTTGCGTTGTAGGCTGCCAGTCAGATTGGGAGGGAGAATCAGGCCCACAACAAGTATCCACATTTCTTGGGATCCAGAGGTTACAATGATGAGGGTTTCCAGAATCGACTTAAAGATGCTATGCAGGCGATTGCAAACAAGAAAGCATCTAGTGATCCATCTTCCCAAGGGTCAACTAGTACTGCATTGACACCAGAGGAGTTTGTTGATTTGTCGGTTGAGCATAGGCACGTCGCATGGAAACTAGCCAGACAGAAGCTCTCAGACGAGACCAACGAACGCTTTTATCCAGAAACATACTTACCGGTCATCAACAGAATTGTGAGAATTTAGATATTGTTATTCATTGAAATTCAACTTTAAATTAATATGTTGTAACATGCATTTGTCATTTCAGGAAGAACAAGAAGCGGCTTTCAAACAAGGCCAGTTGACGGTCGTACGATACGAGGATGTTCTGGGAAAATCTCTCCCAAATCCGGAACATCCTGGGAGGGTGAGAGGAGTGGGAGGTCTGATTACACAGTCAAAAACATTCGGGAAGGGCCGGATAAGGAGGACACGCACCTTGAAGACATCCGAAGAAGAAATTAATGCGAGAGTTGATCAAATAGTGGAGGAGAGGTGTCGAGGAATGGAGGAGAGAGTAAGAGGAATGGAGGACAGAATACGGGAAGAAATGAGGAAAGAAATGAAATCTGAACTTGCAATTTTGATTCAGCAGACGATGGCCCAACAAGAAAAGACGTTTACCCCAACGCTCCTTCAGAGTAGCTGCCAGTCAGTCAAACCTGCCGATCTTTCCGGATTTACTGAGGTAATACAAATTCAGATTTAAATCAGTTGGCATATGCCTTAGTTTCATATATATTCGGATTTTATTCGAGTAAATACATATACTTGTACAGGAGGCAGAACTGCCCTGCAAACTCCTCGCGAAAGTAGGTGAGAATAATCGTGTGGTGGCCAAGGGGATAATTAATGTGCCAATTGTACCCGGTGGAACAATTCACAACAGACCGATGCCACACGACCATGCAAGAGTAATGGTGGATGGTGTTGAAGATGCAGACTTCCTAGACATCCCCTTACCTCTACCAAATGGTGAGCAGTTAACCCTTGGATCAGTCCTCGGCAGTTTCACTGCATGGCCGATATCCATGATATTGAGAGGTTCAGATGAGGTATATATATATTATTACTAAGTTCTTATACTTCTTAATTTGTATCTATATGACAGAGTTATAGTTCATTCTGAATTTTATTTCAATTTATTACGAAATTTTGCAGGAACCATGCAAAGAGATACAGCT
This sequence comes from Carex pumila, assembly GCA_033356055.1. NCBI lineage: Eukaryota > Viridiplantae > Streptophyta > Magnoliopsida > Poales > Cyperaceae > Carex > Carex pumila. The sequence continues at coordinate 60,424 of JARJHM010001140.1, read as the reverse complement.
TCCTGTAGGTGGGAAAGCAACGAGTCACCGCCAGGCGCTTGATGGTATCAATTTTAACAAGCTGGGACGAACATTCAATCAGCTGCGTGATTGGTTTTTGGAGCTAGATGGCAGTCCATTCAAAATCGATCCGCCACTTGATCTTTTCTATTCAGCAGACTCCATATCTGTTTATGCAGATGATTATGTGGCCTTGCTTACACCACGAGAGTGGCTCACTGGACCAGTCATTCAGATGTGGATGCTGTGAGTTAATATTCGTAATAATTATAGAATTTAGTACCTGTAATTCAAATAAAACAAATTTGGTAACACCTGTATGCCTTCTTTTTTTTAGGTATTGGCACAAATTCGTCAAGGAGGAATTTCCCGATGAGCATGTTGGTTTCATGGACCCCGAGCGAACGAATGCTACCATGCTGAATGATGATCGAGAACGTACACTTTAATACATAGGGGAAGCACTCAACGGAAATCGGGACAAGAGATTGTTATTTATCCCTTACCATCAGATGTTAGTGCTACATATATATATTCTAATTTTATTATATATATATATATATATATATATATATATATATATATATATATATTATAGAATATTACATGCTATAAACCTAACATGCAGCAATCATTGGGTATTGGCTGTGCTTATGCCAAGAGAAAGTGCTCTGTACGTGTACGATTCCAGTAAGAAGAGTAAAAAAATGCTAATGATCACTGCTGCGGTCGAGGAGTAAGTGTCATCCTAAATTTAACGTTTGTTTACAATGCATTAGATTTTTTTTATTTTTTTTCAGTTTAAATATCTCTCGTAAGTACTGATTGTTCAATGTGTTCATATTTCAACAGTGTCTTCATCAGGGTAATGGGTACTTCCTTGACGATTCATAACGATTGCAAGGTAATAGTTTATATTGAGATATATGATTATAAGGACCTAGTTGGAAAAAATTGTGAATATCTAGACATATAAGTCATTTGTATGCTCATTAACATACATTCCAATTTTTTCAAACTTTTTATGTAGTGCCCACAACAACCGGCCGATTGGGAATGTGCATATTATGTCATGTTGCTCGTGCAAGACATAATAAACGAACACATTGATACTTTTCCGAACTTAAAGGTATGCATTTATTAATTTTTCAAAAAGTAATTCAGCATTCTTGCTTCAAATATAATAAAATACATAATTAATTGTGCATGCTCTTCTATCTTTTAAAAAATGCAGGACATTTCCTCTAGACATACTGTACAACGCTTGAGCGAATTACGAAAAATGTGGGTTCAATACTTCCTAAATGAGGTAAAGTCGACAAGAAGAAGTATTACAATTTAGGATGTGTAAACTTAATCTGTAGGATGTGTATGTCTATGATATTTAATTTAGGATTCGTATGTGATTTGTATATGTAAACTAAATTTAGGATGTGTAAACTTAATTTGTAGGATGTGTTTTGATATCTATCTGTGATTTGTATCGGTAGCATATTAATTGGGCCAGCATATATATATAAATGGAAGCTGGCCAAAAAATTAAAAATCTAGTTTCTACATTCAACCAACCATCTGGATCGGTTCTTACTCAAAAACCGATCCTAATAATGAAATTTTTAATAAAAAAAAATTCGAAAATATTATCAGGATCAGTTTTTATATAATAACCGATCTTGATAATAGGTATCTGGATCGGTTATTATATAAAAACCGATCCTAATAATGTAATTTTTAATAAAAAAAAATTCGAAAATATTATCAGGATCGGTTTTTATATAATAACCGATCTTGATAATAGGTATCTGGATCGGTTATTATATAAAAACCGATCCTGATAATATTTTTGAATTTTTTTTATTAAAAATTTCATTATTAGGATCGGTTTTTGAATAATAACCGATCTTGATAATAGGTATCTGGATCGGTTATTATATAAAAACCGATCCTGATAATATTTTCGAATTTTTTTTTATTAAAAATTACATTATTAGGATCGGTTTTTATATAATAACCGATCCAGATACCTATTATCAAGATCGGTTATTATTCAAAAACAAATCCTAATAATGAAATTTTTAATAAAAAAAATTCGAAAATATTATCAGGATCGGTTTTTATATAATAACCGATCTTGATAATAGGTATCTGGATCGGTTATTATATAAAAACCGATCCTGATAATATTTTCGAATTTTTTTATTAAAAATTTCATTATTAGGATCGGTTTTTGAATAATAACCGATCTTGATAATAGGTATCTGGATCGGTTATTATATAAAAACCGATCCTAATAATGTAATTTTTAATAAAAAAAATTCGAAAATATTATCAGAATCGGTTTTTATATAATAACCGATCCAGATACCTATTATCAAGATTGGTTATTATATAAAAACCGATCTTAATAGTTTCTATTTGGATCGGTTATTTAAAAAATACAAAACTGATCCTGATACTATCAGGATCGCCTTCATCAGGATCGGTTGGATTCCGATACTGATATGTGTATATAACCGATCCTAATTTGATATTTTCCACTAGTGAAACGGTGATTGACTCCCAGTCTCGTACCCAAATTGTGATTAACTGCATTCTATATTTGACGGCTGTTAATTGGATATCCTGTCGCACTATCAGATATGATATTCTAACTATCAAAATTTCCAGCTGGCGCATGTAAGAGTATATAGGACATTATTTCTAGCTTCTTCTTTTTTAAATATAAGTTAGTAGTTTTAAATATTAACTAACAATTTCAAGTGACCATAATTTATTTTTTTAATATTAGTGATTTTAAGTGCCAACTAATAATTTTATTGATAAGAAAAATAAGTTTACAACAAATTAAATGACTCTTCAATACGAAATCTAAATTTTTATTTTCACAAAATTCTCCAATACTCTAAATAATTATAATATTCTAATATTACTTGTATACACTCATAATTATTCTACTATCTTAAATTCTATCGTTCTCTATGACAGGATATGCTCTTTCGACCACCGCCACACTTCGACACTCAGATCTACTCACCCGTGCTCCGATTGAGATGGCGTAGAGACTCAATACTCCGAGTTCCGACGATACTGTGCTCTCGACTCCGATCAACTCCGGTCCCTCCCCCTCTCTCATTTTTCTCTTAGCTCAAGAAAGTAGGCCCGAGAAAGAGGAGAGAAGCTATATCAGAGGCGAGATCTAAAAAAGTGAGATAAACAAACTAAAGAAGAAAAATATGAAGACTAGCAAGGAGAAATGGCTGTGACTAGGTTTTTTTGAAATCACTCAAATATCGTCTTTATTTTTTTCTGCTGGAGAATCTTTTTCATTTTTTTTATTCTCATAAAATTTGTTTTTTCATTCTCATAAAATCTAATTTAGTATTATAATACTCATCTCGCTCCACGATTGGGCCCGTTTCTTCGAGATGTTGATCACCATAATACTTCAATCGTCATCTCACTCCACAACCGGATTCACTTCTTCGATCACCGCCCGCGCTCTGACAACGACTGGACCTACTCACTGTTGCGCTTCAATCAAGATGTTGATCACCCTAACGCTATATCGCTCTACAACCAGATCCGTTTTTTCGACCACCGCTATGCTCCAACGACAACCGAATATGATCACTGTCCTGTTCCTGTGGAGATATTAACTCTACACTCCGAGCTCCAATGATACCGCACTCCCAGCTTCACTCAGTTCCTCCCCTCTCTCTCGTCCTTCTATCTGCTCGAGAAGGTAGAACCAAAAGAGAGAAGATGTTGTGTCAAAAATAAAGACTACAAAAAGTGGTAGAGTTCAATGGAGAGTATGTGGGAGGGGAGGGGGTTAAAGTGTGGTGTTTGTGTTGCATTTTCAGCTATTAATAGGATTTTTTTTGTGCAAATTATCAAGATTATGATATTTTGGGAGTGCCTCAAAATCTTAATACTAATCAAACTAAAATCGAAATGCCATAATCTTTTATGTGTATAAAGAAAATGATTTAGATCAGATGTAATGATATTAATTTAACATTAGAATTTTAAATCATAAGTTTTTGAAAATTTTAAAATAAAAATAAGAACTATTCTTTTCCTTGCTTTTTTTTTTTTTAGAACCAGGTAGTGACAAAATAAGAACTATTCAAATCAGCATTTTTTTGGTACTATTCTCACATCCTATTTTGACACACTAACACGCGCGACTATACTATTATCGCATTAATTATTTCATTGAATCATATGACATAAAGTTTTGATGGATGACTTCAATCGAACCAGCTATTGTCCATAGAGTCGTCATGGTAATCACTTTAATTACGAAACATGACTTTTAAATCGAACCAGCTATTATTTTTATTTTTTTTCCACAAAGTATGGCAATGTATGAAAAATAGAGGCTTTGGCCGTCGTTCAGGTGTGCAAACGAATCGGATACGTATCGGATATTTATATTTATTTTTACTTTTCAGAAAAAGGTCCAAGTGAGAATTAAGACCCTCTGATATATGTGGGGTCCTTGATCCAGATTTGCTGGAGAAGATCCAAAGTTCCAAACGAATGGGGGTCAAATTAATTGAGGCACCAAATAAATAAAATAGCCCTCAGAAGCAATATGGATTTTGTATCAAGTGGCTACGAAATTCCAAAGCCATCAATACCACTACCAACAGGTAATTGCTTAGTCTATTTACGTTTATGGAAAATCCACGACACGCGGTCAAGCTCTCATTTATATTAACCTTAATTAGTTTTAATTGGAATAAGCTTTTAACCACACCTTCACAGTAGGGGTGTCAATGGTACCTTTCTAGCTGTTTACCCCACCCGTATCGTATTCGATAAGACGGGTGTAGGTAAGATTTTTTTTTTTTTTAGCTTATTGGATATAGGTATGGAAATAAAAGAAGGCACAGGGACTGTTCTGGAAGAGTCACCAATAGTGAGGTGAGCTGTCTGGTTGCAAAGATCTTGAGAAGCTAGGCGAGCCTCAAAATTGAGGAGATGACTATGGAGATCAGCAATTGAGAAAGATGTAGATTGAGAGGTGAGAGAAGTCACCAAGGAGTTGTACTCAGGAGGCAATCTAGCGAACAGATAGAGCGACAAGTCTTGATCGCTAATGTCACAGCCAATATACCGAAGCTGCAAGGCAACCGAGTTGAGGCGGTTGAGAAACTCGGTGCAGGTAAGGTTCCCTTTCTTCAAGGATTGGAGCTGACATTTGAGCTCAAGAATCCAAGAGGATGACTGCGCGGAATAGGTGGAATTGAGCATACGCCAGAGATCAGCTGAGGTATCGCAGCTAATAGCTTGAGGAAGGATATCTGTGCCAAGGCTGGAGAGTAGCCAAGCCAAAATGAGCTGATCTTGGCGATTCCACGAGTCATGCTGCTGGTTGGAGCTGGAAGAGGTGAGAGCAGTACCATCAAGAAAGGAAAGAAGGCCATGACCCCGAATCACAGGTAATACTTGCGATCTCCATAGCAAGAAATTGGTTCCATCAAGTTTCGGATTGATTGAGTAATGAAATTGAATTGGATTGATAATAGTGGGTAGAGAAGAAGAGATTGGGGCATATGTGGTGGAGGAATCAGTCATGATTCCAAGAGAAAGAGAGTACAGGTAAAGAAGAAAAAAAAAGGATCAGTTCAAGGCGTTGGCCATGAGACGTCTGATACCATGATAAATGTAGAAGAACAGTAAATTGAGAGAGAAGTATTTCTTTTATTAATGATTTCTTAATCACATTACATTTACAAGGAGGCTTTATATAGCCTTGTAGAATCTTGTAGAATCATCTACAGAAAGCCTAACAGCTGTCCTAACAACCTTGCTTAACAGCTGCCCTAACAGTATTTCCTAACAACCTTTGACTGTGGTCAAACTTATGTTACATCTATCAGTATGGATAAAAAAAAATTTCGTTAAATAAATGGGTAAGGGTATGGATAATGACTATTTCATACCCGTTACCCTATAGGGTAATTATAAAATTCAAATATATATTCAATTCAATTTTCAACCCACTTAAATGTATATTTAATTTAATTTCCAACCCACTTAATATATTTGTGTTTTTAAATTTTATTCTTTATAAAAAATAATTTAGTTGGAATTGATTGCACATTTGTTTTATTTTTTATTAGAAATGCAATTATATATGTGTTAAAATGAATAAGTTTTTAATATTTAATTTGTAAATATAATAAAACTAATTATTATACTGTATTATCCATTATGTACCCGCTACCGTTTCGTTACCCGATAATATTAACTCGTAAGAATAGGATAGGATAAAATCAATTTTTAATGGGTATAGATAGGATATGGATAAAGTCAATTTTAATGAGTATGAGTATGAAAATGTCTCCACCCGACCGACCCATACCGTACCCATTGACACCCCTACCTCAGAGTGCAGTTGTACTGGCACAAGTTCTGCTTCACCGTACCAGAAAAATAATAAAAAAATGTTCACCCATGGAAATTATGGTTTTTCAATTGGTTGACCTATAGCTAGCTAGATAAAATAATTCTAAGTCAAGATTTTTAATTTTGACTATCCACATCCCTCGTACTCAGTAGATGCTGTCTCCTGTGTACAAGTGTATTACTATTAAGTATTAACGAAAGAGACATCTGAGATTTCCTTTGACAAACGTTGTAAACTAGTAATTAAAAGAAATCCATCGCATGCTTTAAAGAGGTCAAGATGGCAATCCATCTGGTTTTATACATATCAAGAAGAACATGTACAGCTGTCAAAATTCCAAGGATATTACCGTGTGACATAACTGTAGAAAATTGAAAAGTAGCTAGAAGTCTAGAAGTCTAGGAGAGAATACTGGTACAAGTAACACTGAATAGAGGTATGAAAAGCATAATTAATGATGAGGTGAAATCTGAAAAAAGACCCAAGCTTGTCAGGGCGGAACTAAAATTTAAATATTAGGAGTTAATATTCATCATTTGTAAAATTTATTTTATGCCAAGTTATTTTTTTATTTGAAAAGTTTTCTTTGATTGTTTACATAAAATTAAGAAAATAATCTAAACCATTATAATTAATTTTTTAAGTAATAATATCTCATTCGAGTTTTGAACCTACGTACAATCTCTTACACAGATAGTATTGTATTTGTCACTCTGATTGATTCTTGTACCATAATAATATTATTTTTTTTCCCTTTTACAGATTACTCATACATAGATTCCTTGCGATAAAATAGAGGAACTAATAAATACCAAAATAGAAATATCAAGCTCCCTATCTAGTACTACTACTCGTTCAAAAAGTTTGCACACACGTTGATCATTGGTTCATTATATCATACAACTCATCCAAATGCGGCTCTAACTCTGCCATCCAAGCAACCACCTCATCAACTTCATCTTTTGCACCTGGTGTTTCAACCATAAAACCTCCATTTGCAATACAAACCTCCTCCTTAGATCGTCTTGCTTGTGGTTTTATTGGCATTACATTTTCTTTGTTGGCCTCTGATGGAGATGGTTCCTTCCCAGTTAATTTCTGAACAACCAACATAAAATTTGCTGCATCCGTCTCTACAAATGTAGTCTCTAACTCTATGAATGTCACCTTGACTTTCTTATTTTCCTCTTGAGAATTCGCAGACATGTTGGAGAGAGAAGAGAGAGCGAGAGAAATAGAGAATTGGTTCTGGATTTGAAAATTCGTGTGTTTTGGGATTTGAAGTTACATATATATAGACAGAGCGGAAGGAAGCGAGTGTTGACTATTGATCGATGTAGCTTGGGAATGTTTGGAGGGGGAGACTCAAGTCAAAAATGCTATATATGCAACGCAAGTGCTCTCATCATCCCATCATCCCATCATCCCATGTGACCAAAACAAAGAATCTGAGTTTTTTTTATTGCTTTTTCTTTGAAGCTGTACCGGTTATGAGTCACTGACAGATGGGTCCACCACCCCACTGAGATTTTTTTTTTTTTTTTGAAAAAGTGGGATTTTTCCACCAATTTCATTAAAAATCATACCGTCTTACTATAACCAGCTCCAAAAAGTTGAAACTAGCACAGTTTACAAAAAATGAAATCATTCCAATAACAAAAACAAACAGTAGTAAAGCAAATGATAGTGACTAAAGCAGTAAAGCATGTATGATTAAAGTGAGCAGTTTCGGCTGATAATGCAAAATTTTTGCTATCATCAGAATATAATTAACGAGTCATAATCGAACAAAGCAAATTAGGTTTAGGAGGACAAAAACAACCGCGTACGCCATATCTATTTGGAATTCACATCCTCTGAGATATCTCATATTTTGTGTGCCTTTTTGGAAAATCTCAACTGTTGCAAGACGTTCTGTACGAATCTCAAAGCTCAAATAATACTGGCCCCTACGTCACTCCCGAATAGGCACAGGCACAATATGATATATCTCAGAGGATACGCACTCATCTATTTGCACGAGTTTAAGCGTTCGATCTAATCAAATTAATTAGGCCAGGGCTTTTTTGTCTTTGCGGCTGTAGTATCACTATCACACGTTTGCTTTTGTGTTGGGATACGTACCGTGCCACCTGGCAGTAATTAAGAAAATGCTTTGGAAAATCACTGAATGTCCAAGTGCTTCCCCCTTAAACTAGTTATTAGTGGAAGAGAAACTTTTACCTCTCAGTTTCACATTTTAAGGAACACATGTCTCTGGTTTTGGTTTTGACTTTTGCAGTGTTAGTTATTGTATTTGTCATTATATTTCGCGTTCACAAAAAAGAACGCTTTAGTTGAAATGTTTAAGAAGGTGAAATACATATTTTTCTCTTAAAACAATATTGATATCTGAGAACTAAAATTAAGTTGTAAAAAATTTCTTTAGTACTTAAATAAATATTTGAAAGTTAGTATATAAAATTTCAAGGCACGAGTATTCAACAATTATTTTATTCAATTCCATATGTTGTTCAACTGCATAACATTTTTTTTGGATAAAAATTGAAGATCAACTCATTAAACTATTTAATATTCATAAAATATATTTTTTTCAATTGAATTTTGAACGTACAATTTCCTACACGGAGAACATCTTACAATCTTTGCACCAAATCAAAGACCAATTATTTTTTCTCTATGATATTTTGAAACGATAATTTTTGCAACGGCTAACGGGATTAATTTAAATAGCCGTCATTAGAAGCATGCATGGTTAATTTGCATTATTTGGTGAAATGGAAGCGTCTAATTGTCCACAGCCTTTTGTCCACCATTTGTCCACAGCTTTGGCTTGCGTGAATATTGTAAAATTACTTCTACATGCTGTATAATTATACAATATATCACATAAAATATATCAGTTAATCACAAAACATCCAGCAACTATTTGAAGTGGTCCCATGATAGTTAGAAAAAGATTGCAACTTGGACAACATAACAAAATAAATGTACTTTCAAGCTGTACTTTCAGAAATTATAGTTATAGAAATTTATTGACAGTTAGAGTTAGTTATTAGCGGTAATTGACAGTTAGAGTTAATTATTAGCGTCCGCACTAAGTTGAATCTTGTATACTGTAAAATTGAATTTTGTATACAGTAAAATTTTCAATTGAATCTTGTATACTGCAAAATTGAATCTTTTACATAGTAATATTTACAATTAAATCTTGTATACTATAAAATCAAATCTTGTGTACAGTAGAATTTTCAATTGAATATTGTTCGGATGAGTAAGAAGCCTTTCTATTATTTCATTCTTTCAGATTTTCACAAGATAAATATTGTAAAATTACAAGATAAATACTGTAAAATTAACAAATCAATACTCCATATCACCTTTATATCATCTCTTTTCTCCAGATTTTCACAAGATGAATACTGTAAAATGACAAGATGAATACTATAAAATTAACAAAGCAATACAATAAAATTAACAGATCAATACTCCATATCGCCTCTCTATCATCTCTTTCATCCAGATTTCATTTGAAATACTAGATTTGTTATTGCATACAATGAAAACAACAAATTCAACAGAAATAACTTACTATATTTGAATTTTGCCGTGCTTTTCAACAAAAACAACTTTTCTACATCTTTCTAATGTAATCAGCATTGCTCAAGTATGATCATGTTCATGATTTCCTTCATTTCTTTCTTTGTTTCTTTCATTTTAATGGAGATGTTTTGATATACACCCCAAATATTATCTTCGAATAAAGATATTATAACACGGCTGCAATACCTGAAGGGACAACATAGAATAACACGGCTGCACGTGAAGAGATGGTGGTGGGTAACAGTAACACATCTCCATCTGAGGAGACACTGGCACAACTTGCTCTTGATCCAAACAAAAATTAAAGATACTGGAAATACTGGAAATAACGGAGGGAGGAGAGAGATTTCTCCTTTGAAATACGGGAAAGAATGGAGGGAGGAGAGAGATCAATAGCGATAATAAGAAATTTATTTATATATGCGTATTTCAGTTATGTGGAGACCGGAGTCGTTAAAACAAGTTAAACGAAAGTTGAATAAGATTGTAGACAAATGGTGGACAAAACTTAGTAGACAGAAACATTTTCTCTTATATATATACATGTTGTTTTTAAATATAATATATTAATTTATTTGTTTACTGTTTATTTGAGCTTGTATTTTATAAATTATCATTATATTAGATTAAATAATAAAGATAGAATATAAATAAAGTTTAATTTTAACAGTGCGATTTAATTAAACTTATCTGCTATACTAGTTGAAACATAAAACCAAAAACACCAGAAGAGTACATATATTCATAATTTTTCACAAATTTATTTTCTGGTTATTTTTACTATGCATGCTTTACTCATTATTCTAATACTCACTTTTGATGATATCTCATAAATATATCTTCAATTTGATTAATTGGTTTTGACTGTTCAATTTGAGTAATTACAAAACCCATTAAACTATTGCCAGCAAATTTATCAAGAGCTAGTAGGCCCAACAAATGTGGAGAAATCTTTCTTGTGTATGTGTGTGTGTTTTTTTTTGAAGGTCAGCTAGCAATTGAAATTTAATCCAAGTTCAATATTAGACGCTAGTTATACATCACTCCAAAAGGGTTTATAAGAACACAATTCTTTTTAGTTTTAAAAAACTAAAATCAAATTAGGGATTTTTTTTTTGGGAAAAGATTTTTTTCCCCCGTCTTCTATCCCCCATTCGGATTTTTTATTTTATTTAGAATTATGTTAAAATAATTCATTCAACAAGCCTTTCAAGGCTTGATTTTCTGTAACTAGCCTCCACCGATCCCTAGGATCAGTGTAGCAAAAAAAATCAAAACTACACCGGTCCTAGGGACAAGTGTAGCTCACTTTTCCTCAGCACAATCACTCAGCCACAGAAGATCCCAAAAAGCCCTACACCGATCCTACGAATTGGTGGAGCTTTGTTCTCAAAATCCATCGCACAGACTCACCCATTTCTTCTCACTAGTGGAGAACTTGGAATTAGTGTCGGCTATTTATGGGTATTAGTGTTGGACATTAAGCGACACTAATCGGGCTGATACTAATACTTTGTAAATAGCCGACATTAAAAGTAAGGCATTAGTGTCGGCTATTTATTAAATGGCCGACACTAATACTAACTTTTAGTGTCGGCTATTTCTTAAAAAGCCAATACTAATAAGTATTAGTATTGGTCATTTAATAAATAGTCGACACTAATACTTATTAGTGTCGGCTTTTTAATAAATAGCCGACACTAATGTTTTTTTTTTAAATAAATTTCAAAAATTCACTATAAATCATAGAAAATTCTAAAAATAAAAATTTTTGTTCTGGAATGCTCATATATTTTTGCTGAACTATAAATAAAACAAAGATATCAAATAATTCATCATAATTTACAAATAACACTCACTAAATAAAATATCATCCAAATTGCTCATTTATTGTTATCATACAAACTCTAAAACAAAAAATACATAAAAGATACATAAAAGACCCTAAATAAAATATTATACAAACCCTAAAACAGAAAATACATAAAAGATACATAAAAGACCCTAAAAACTCTAAAATTATAAAGAATATACCAAAAGTCCATGAAGGAAGACTCGGATCACGAATCTGAGCCCGTGAATGGACGAAACCAATCATTGATTGGTTTTGGATCTAGCTTTGGGCTGTGGAGTTCCTATCAAAATTTCAGCCCGATCCGACGGACGGATCAAAAGTTACGCCCCTTTTTGTGAAGCATGCGCAGGACCATATTGGAGAGAAGCGTGAAGTGAAGTGAAGTTCCTGTGGAGTTCCTGTCACATCTTCTGGTATTCACCTAGAAGAAGCGGCTAGGTTTGAGAAGATCATATCGGAGAGAAGCGTGCGTTTTTAAACCCTAGGCGTGCGTTTGAAAAAGGTGAGCGGGACTTAAAATGAAATTTTTTTAGCTTTAGTGTCAGCTGTTTATAAATAGGTGACACTAATAACTGAGAATTAGTGTTGGCTTTTTATAAACAGCCAACACTAATGTAGTAGTGTCAGTTGTTTATAAATAGCCGACACTAATTGTTAAGTATTAGTGTCGGTTGTTTATAAATAGCCGATACTAATACATTAGTGTCGGCTATTTATAAACAGCCGACACTAATTCTCAGTTATTAGTGTCGCATACATATAAATAGCTAACACTAATATTATTAGTGTCGGTTTTTTGTAAACGATCGATACTAAAGTATTAGTGTCGGTTTTTTAAGGCGACACTAATTGTATGTTCTCCACTAGTGCCTTCTTCTCCCTCGTCCGAGCCTTCTTCTCCAAACGGTGAGTTCTTCTATTTTTTTTATTCTTTTAATATACTCAACCATATCTCCATCCAATTGTTTCAAAATGTTCAGGTCGTCGAAGAGAATTAGAAACTCTTCATATCTACGATTTTGATAAGGTAAAAATTCTTCTTTTTTTAATTTTTTTATTTTAGCCGAATTAAAATAAATAACTAATTTAATTTAGTTTGTTTAGTATTTTTAGATTGTTTTTGTGAAATGTAGTGTGAAATTAGTATTTGGTGTAATTTAGTGTTAATTTGGAGTATATTTAGTGTTAATTTTAATTTAGTGTAATTTAGTGCTAATGTAGTATTAATTTAATATTTATTTGATTTTAATTTAGTGTAATGTAGTGCTAATGTAGTGTTAATTTATAGTTCATTTGATGTTAATTTAGTGTAATTTAGTATTTATGTAGAATAAATTTGTGTAATTAAGTATTCATGTAGTATAATGTAACTTTTTAGTAATATGTATTATAATTTGTATAAAATTAGATAAATGTGTGATGACTCTCATGATGTTTAAAATTAGATAAAATTATATATGTGTAAACTTAGTAATATTCATGAAGTTTAAAATTAGATAAAATTATAATGTATAAAATTAGTAATATTCATGAAGTTTATTATTAAAATCAAAATTAGATGATATGTTATTTACATAAATTTTGATTATTGTAGCCATATGCTTGAAAAAAATGTTTGTTTATATAATTATGTGTGATGACTCTCATTAGTTGCAAAAATATTATTTATCAAATTTTCTAACAGAGTCAATGGATAATGTGAATTATCCGGAGCTATTGAAATTAGCACCACAGAACCACAGAGCATGGAAAGTTCGTGATATGGTAATTTTGATTATATCTATTAATTATTTGTTGCAAATAAATATTATATGAAGTATTTGAAGGGTTTATAATGTTTTATTTCTTTTTGGCAGCCTTCCTCTTCATTGAACCAGATAAATTCACATAAGACTTGTATTACTTACAACAGTCAGATGGAAGATGCTCTGAAGGGATTAGGGTTGTATCAAATTGCTCACCTTAATGATTGCAAGATTGATCCGCATTTGATTAGTGCTCTGGTTGAGAGGTGCAAGCCGGAGACCAATACATTTCATCTACCTGTCGGTGAGATGACAGTGACGTTGGAAGATGTTGCATGTCTATAGGGCTTACTGATTAAGGGTAATTAACTAATTAAAGTTATTTATCGGTTAGTTTAAATAACTATTTTTTAAGGTGAATTGTTAATTGTATAATTCTTTTAATTTGCAGGTGACCCGATTACTGGCACCAGCGATACTGATTAGAACCCATACTTAGAGTATGATCTAGGGGCTGATCCAGCTCTTTTTTACGATGACCTCATTGAAACAATGCCATATAAATATAGGATTTATAATCCTAATACATCGAAAGAACAATTGTCCGTCTCTGCTTATTTGATTAGACTGAAATGGGTGCGGGCCAAATTTAGTGAACCCTTACAAGAGTGGGACAGTAATGAAAGAGTTGCACAGTACACCCGAGATTTTTGTATGGATTTATTCGGGTCAGTTATGTTTCCGGATTCTAGTACGGATGGAGTCTCTGCAATGTACTTGCAATTCATTAATGATCTAGAGACTCCACAGGAATACAATTGGGGAGGTGTCGTACTCACACATCTCTATCGAGAGTTGTCGCGTGCTTGCCTTGCAGGAGTAGACACGATAGCGGGTCCGATGTTGTTGTTACAGATTTGGTCATGGACTCGATTTACTATTGGTCGGCCTAATCCCCAGGAAGAGCCACCTTCCTTCGATGGTGCAGATGAGGATACGAGAAATGTTTTCGGTGTGAAGTAGACCATTCGACATTTATGGAAACACAACCCTCACTTAGGTATAAAGATTTATAATTCGAGATGAATTCGATAGATTTATAATTGTTTTTTAAAATTTATATTTTTTTTAACAGATGGTACAGCCACATATAGAGATAGCTTCGACAGACTAGTTGATGAGACAGTTAACTGGCGACCATACGTTGATTACTATGATCAGTTACCTAGACATGTTCGATGACAAAAGAGGTATTGGATGAGCTGCAGTTACGCGATCCATTTCTGGATGGTAGAGTATCAGCATGCGGATAGGGTCATGCGCCAATTTGGTAGGTACCAAGAGATCTCGCCTCCTCCTCCTCTACCATTTGATGAGATCAGTTATTTAAGAGAGGCGTGGCATCACGATGGCAATGCAACAAGAGATGATTGTTGGAAGATTACTCATAGTGAGTTTATTGAGAAGCCTGCAATACTAATTAGAGAGCGGAGACCATATGACATGGAGATGCATCATATGTACATGCATTGGTTCAACGTGCGTGGTATGAGATCAATGTATCTATCATATTAGATTTTTTCTCGTGTGGTTCGTACATTATTTATTTTTTCAATCAAATTAGATTTTTCAATAATAATGTGCAATATGTTACAATTCGAAATGTGTTATGCAGATTTCTCGAGAGATACAATTCACTATACAGGCAATAGATATGGTGAAGATCCCGGGACAAATGGCATATGGCAAGCTGATGCTCAAGAATGCCCGTGCCATTATGGAGGATATTGATCAGATTCACATCTTCCGAGGCATACTCGAAAGTGCTGGGATCTCTATGGACTTGGACATGATCAATTTGAATGATGATATCCTTAATCAGCATTACCATCACCCTTCAGCTCCAGAGCCTCCCTCAACGTGGGACAACTTCATGAGCGGCACATAGCATGGACAGATTTCTCAGTTCATGATCGATGAATTAGCGGGAGGCATGAGTATGATGGGACCATCCACTTCAGGTTATGCTCCATCCACTTCAAATTATGCTCCTTCCACTACAGATCCAGGAAATCTTACAGCCGATTATGTTCCATCCTACTGGGATCCACCTGTTGGAGACCGTAAAAGGTAGCCTACTCACCCGTACACTCCCGGGACTGGTGTCCTTGGACCACCACGTGTGAGCTGACGAAGGAATTAACATGTTTCGACTGAGTAAGTGTCTCTATTAAACATGATACATTTTATTTTATTTTTGCATAATGCATGATACATTTAAAATTTTTTTTGCAGAGGTACCTGAAGAGTAATTAGATTGGATCAATTAATGTAAGGTTAATGTTCGATTGGCTTTAAATTTATGTTTAATGGACTATTGTAACTTTAACTAGACTGACTTTAATTATCCTTTGAATTATGCTTGTTTGAATTCTCCTATACAAAAACTGTTTTAATTATGCTCTAGACCGAGTTTTACAAAACTGTTTTACATGCATATAGATCATGACTTAAGAGAAATTTTCATATCAAGAACACAAAACTTGATGTAGCCAATTGGCAGGAATTAATCTTCAAAGTTCAGGTGTGCAGAAAAATGCTGCTGCCTCAATACCAGCAGATTCTCCTGTACAAAAACACATATTTCACATAGCTCTGGACCGAGTTTTACAAAACTGTTTTACATGCATATAGATCATGACTTAAGGGAAATTTTCATATCAAGAACACAAAACTTGGTGTAGCCAATTGGCAGGAATTAATCTTTAAAGTTCAGGTGTGCAGAAAAATGCTGCTGCCTCAAAAGGATATGCTATGAAAGATACAAGTAATAAAAATGAAGTAAATTTCGCTGGAGGTCACTAAACTTTGTTATTTGTCACGAATTGGTCACTCAACTTTGATTTATCCATTTTGAGTCACTCAACTTTGTTATTTGTTCCAATCAAGTCACTCAACGTTTTCCATCCAAAATTTTAACGGAATATTCCTATTCCATCCAAAAAATTAACGGAATATACCCATTCCATCCAAAATTTTAACAGAATATTCCTATTCCATCCAAAAAATTAATGGAATATATCCATTCCATCCAAAATTTTAACGGAATTAGTATATTCCATCCAAAATACTAACGAAATTAGCATATTCCATCCAAAATACTAATGGAATTAGCATATTTCATTAAAATTTTGGATGGAAAATGTTGAGTGACTTGATTGGGACAAATAACAAAGTTGAGTGACTCAAAAGGGACAAATCAAAGTTGAGTGAACAATTCGTGACAAATAACAAAGTTTAGTGACCTCCAGCGAAATTTACCCAATAAAAATGTGATACAACTTAATAAGATACATTAATACATGTCATAACATGATACAATAAAAATGTCTAAATAAGATACATCCCTAATGATACAATACAATGTCAACACAACCAATTATTGGAATACAATAAAAATGTCTAAATAAGAAACATTAATGAGTACAACTGTTACAAATGATATCAACACAACCAATTCTTAGAAATTCCTAGGAGTTTATCGAGTCGATGCACCTATTACAAATGAGTACAACTTAGTTCAAATAAAATGGTAATTATGCAAACGAATTGTCTTTTGAATTTTAAAATTGTTATACCCGAATATCTTGCTGAAGTTGACTCTTGATTATGTTGTCGAGCATTACGCCTCTTCGCAGGGGCCTCCATTTTGTCCATAGCCATTTTAATTCGCTTGTGTTTCCTCCTACCCTTATTTACTTTATTCGGATCTGGCCTTATAATGGGGCCATTATACAATGGCCAATCCCATTTATTTCCAAATCCACTGAAATGACCAGACCAAGTGTTTATATAATTTTGTAAGCTGTAATATGGGCTAACATAGTCATTAGGATTTAGCCTCCTCACGAAACAAACTGCAAGAACATGGTTACATGGGATTCCTGTTAATTGAGGTCTTTGACACAAACATATAAGCATCCCTTCTGGAGAGAAGGTAACATTGTACTTCACTTCGCCCCGAACACCCTTCAATTAAAAAAAAATAATTACATCAAATGTATTATGTGAAAGTACATAATTAGATTTTCCATATAAAGAACTTACTGTCTCGAGAAGTCAATCTTTATCAATAACCTCATAGTTGTTATGGCCATAATACATCGATCTTACATCATGTTTTCTTGCTTTCTCATTACGACGATGTAAAACTTGTGTAATGTTCATTGAAAAATTCAATCCCGTTGCCTCCCATCCAATCGCAGCCTCTCGCCTATTTACAAACCAGTCGACGCACTTATAAAAGGTCTTATCAACAATTGCACACACAAGTAGTTGCCTGGCAATCCTAAATACACTATTTAGTATCTCAAAGCCATTACTTGTCATTATACCCCATCGATTGAGGAATCCATCATGCACTTGTGCCCACTTATGCAGAGCCGTTTACCAAATTTCATAATGTAGTCATGTACAGCTGCATCTCTTTGATTAATCAAATCCATCCCCTCTTCAAATCTCCATATTTTTTTCTTCTCAATAAATTTTTTTGAATACCTTTTTGCTCCACTTTTGAGGGTATCTTTTCCAAATATTTTCACAAATATGCTGTGAACACAGTCAGTGTACAGCTTCACCTTGTTCCTCACACCATCCCAGATTAGGAGCCTCAAACACCCCTTGTATACCAAGATGCTGGTTCGAGATGACACATATTTTTCCTGGTCCGACAACATTGATATGCAACCAATTCATAAACCAACCCCAATTTTCTATAGACTCTTTTTCACAAATTGCAAATGCAAGTGGTAAGAGTTGTTGCTCTACATCGTAAGCACAAGCCATAAAAAGTTTACCCTTATACCTTCCGGATAAGAACCCAGCATCGACACTGATAACGGGTTGAAGATAAAGCCATGCCTCAATGCATGGCCCAAATGCCTATGCAACCCGGTTGAAAATATTGATATTAAACTTGGTTGATGGTTCACTTTCTAGTAGGTACTGTGTATCTGGATTAGACGCTTTGATGGTAGCCAAAAACGATGGCAACACCTCGTAAGACTTCTCCCATCTCCCAAACAAATCCACAATTCCAAGTTCTCTACCTCTCCACAACTTATTATACGAGGGCACTACTGTCCTAAATTTAACTTTAACTAGATGCTTGACCATTTTAATGCTTAACTCCATATCATCTTTTAAAGCCGGTTTAATAATATCAGCAATTACTCTAGAAGTCATTTGATGACTATCCAACCTTTCAGCACTGCCAAAACATGTGTGGATAAACGGGTTGGTGGAAATTGTCCATGCTCCTGTTGGTACTACAATTGCATACAACTTCCATTTGCATTTAGAAGATTTACATTTAACTTTATACTTTGTTCTGTTGCTGTTTAGCACATCTAACTCTGTGTTTTTGGTCAGGTGAAATTTAGCAAGTTCTGATATTAGTTTGGCTTTGGATTCAAACATTTGACCTTCAGCAAATTTTTCATCTAACCTAGGGGGGTTTGCAAAAAATGCACGATCCGCGTATGGCATTGGCAATTCATCGTGGAATGAGGAACATGGATGCTTAGGTCCTCGATTGAGGAATGGGATTGAGTTGTGCCAATCCTTCAATATTTCTCGGTTGTTCATTTCAGCCTTTGCTTCATCCATATCTGCATTCCATTCTTCATCTGAATCATCATCATCAAAAGAACTTCTATCAAATTCTGTATTTGTCGTGTCAGGGCTTATACCATTCTAAATATCCTGAAATACTGTCATTATCGAAAAGAAAATCAATGATAAGACAGTTACGATAGTTCATTAGTTTTACAGTCACAATTCACATTTATTCAATATCTCCTATCCAACTGGTACTGGATTCAGTTGGAGCCATTCACCATATGCGCATAAGGGTCCTGAAGTAAAGTCTAGTAGCTAGCTAGACTTTACATATAATAATCATTTTTCTCCACTATATGGAGATTCAAGGATTTCAGTATTCAATATTCATTCAATTCAATCACTGTGGTCTTAATCAATCATTTGCAATAAAAATCAACCAATTGATAAACAATGTCAACATGAAAGTCAATAAACTTACTTGTAATTCAGTTTCAGTTGTATTGGGCTATGCATATGATGCAACAGTTCAATCAATGCAGTCAATCAAATATTGAAAATGCATAGTGAGTTACGATTAAATTCCTAGTTATGAATCTCAGACTAATCCAATAACCTCGCACCTGATATCATAGGGCAATAGATGAGGTTGCTAGCAGTCTATTCTTCTTGATCATTTTGTCTTATCAGTCTTTCTTGTAATTATGCCTATGTTAATAGTAATATACACATTCTAATCAATACTTATATTTATTAACCTGCAATATCAATTAAATTCTTATAAATGTAATTAGACATTTTATAAACCACCACAACACATTTTAAATGCTAATTAGTTATTTAAATTCAATTTCAGATCAACAGTTCACCTTTGTCCCAATCAAAGAGTACGGTCCAATTTATTTTCCTTTATTTTTCAGATATAGCCTAATTTAGATTAAGCCACATAATTTACCTTTATATAAAGTCTAATTTTCTAAACTAAGTACGAAGACCAAGCCTATTACTTCAATTATCTACTATTTTTCTCAATTCAAAATTCCAAGAGACTATGCTAAAAATATTTATGCTCTGCCTAAGATCAAGCATACAATTCAATTTCACTTAATTCAACTTAAATCGAAATTATAAACAACCATTTTTTTTTCAATTTAGTCTTTCTGGCATCATCAAATTACATATGCATATTTAACCGATAATATCAATTGGGTCTAGATTTTCAATAACAACAGTTCCATTCCAGTTGGAATCCCTGAAACAGGCGATTCCTAGTATTCCAGTCCATTAAAAACAATTTCAGTATCTAGACCCTATATTCTAGTTAAATATACTATCATAATCCAATTATCCAATTCAATATCCAATTTAAACCACACAAATCGAAAACACAGATTATATATAGAACTATGATTACCTTATAGCGGTCAATTCAGAAACTCTAATTCGAATTCAACGATTATCGCTACGTAGAATCAGAATTCCAATGGGATATATTTCTCTTCTCCTTTCATTTTTTTTTTCAATTTCTTTTTTTTCTTTTCTCTATTATTTTTCTGTTTGAATTCTCTCTGTTTCCTTTTTGTCTTTTGTTTTTCTCATTTATTTGATTACGGGAGAGAAGAGAGATTAAAAGTGACACGGTTCACCCATTTTCTTATTAATTTTTTTGTTAAGTTTATAATTTCAACCTTTAACTTTTCAAAATTTGCAAATCAATCCAAATACTAAAAAAAAAGATTTTACTTATAACTAGATGCTTAATCCTCTATTACATATATTAATTTGTCTGACTTTCGAATTTTCAAACATTTTAGAATTTCAAATTAACAACATATTATTGGACAAAGTAACTTAAATATATCAGTTATGCTTAATAAAATGAATCTTGACACTAAAATGTGATTTATTCTATAAAAACATATATAAACATTTTGTACAAAATTTTCAATTATTAATTCTATATGCATATTTTGTGAAATGTCACAACAAGCCTTCAAATCTTTCGTACAAACCTGATGTACAAGCGTATAAACCTCATTAATAATACTTCAAATCTCTAGAATAAAGTATATAAACATCATGTACAAATAATTTAAACCTCAATAATAACACTTGAAAATGTTTAAACTTCAACAATAACACTGCATGTACAAAGTTGATGTACAAAGCATATAAACCTCATCTACAAAGCCTTGAAAATTTTATTTGTTTTAGATTGAGATTTAAAAACTTGAAAATTTAAAGTTTTCAAAAGTTTTAATTTGAAAAAGAAATAAATGACTTCAAAATTACTCAAAAGTATTTCTTCATGAATCTTAATTGAAAAAAAATGAATAGAAAACGTTTGTATTTTTAAATTCATAAAATTCATCATTAATCGTCGGAAAAATGGATTAGAATAATCAAAGAATTTAAAAAAAAAAGTAGGTGAAAAGAATATTTCTTTTTTGACCTAGAAGACAAAAGTAGTTAATAGTTTAAAGAGAAATGTTCTTGTACCCCGAGCCACCAAACCTGAGCTCGTCCCCGAACTAGTTTAATTGGGTTTAATCGTCCGCTAATAACAGTAATTTATTAATTTTTCATTAATTAATGAATTGTTGTTTTAACGCATTGCAGTTTTACATTGATTGCTTTAAACGTTAGCTTTGCATGCTTTTGTCTTGCGCTTTAATTTCTTAGACAGCCTGTTAGGAACAGTTGTAATCACCAATCCCTGAATTAGTCTCCCAGATTGTTAATGGTCCTCTAATCATTAATTAACTACTTACTTGAATGTACTTGAAAGTACTTTCAAGTACAATTTAAACCTAGTTAGCTCGGGGACGCGATGGGGGATTGGTTCTAATTTTAATTATGCAAATTAATAGCTTTTGGTATTTAATAACTAAAAATACAGTTTTCATTTTGAACAAGTAATCCATTAAATGAAGATTTTTCAATATTTGTAAACACAGGTTGATATGCTTTAAAATGTGTTTGAAAAATAAGTTTTAAAATGTGTTTGAAGAATAAGTTTTAAAATGTGTTTGTAAACAAAGGTTTATATATTTGTAACACGGATTTTTTAATTTTTGTAAACACAAATTTATATGCTTTAAAATGTGTTTGTAAACACAGATTTATATGTTTTAAAATGTTGTTTTCTTGCCAGTATATATTGGTTTACTTGCTTTACACACAGGTTTATATGCTTTAAAATATGTTTTAAGAATAAGCTTTAAAATGTGTTTGTAAACACATGTTTATATGTTTGTAATAAATTTTTCAATGTTTGTAAACACATGTTTATATGCTTTACACACAGGTTTATATGCTTTAAAATGTTGTTTTCTTGCTAGTATATCTTGGTTTACTTGCTTTACACATAGGTTTATACCCTTTAAAATATGTTTGAAGAATAAGCTTTAAAATGTGTTTGTAAACACAAGTTTATACGTTTGTAACAAATTTTTTAATATTTGTAAACACAGGTTTATGTGCTTTAAAATGTGTTTGTAAACACATGTTGTTTGCTTCATGCATAAATTTTCAATGTTTTGTTTATGTTGTTTGTTTGCCAGTACATATTGGTTTATATGCTTTACTTGTTCACAGGTATAAGAATTTAACTCATTTACAATGAAAATTAAACACTTGAATTAAATGCAAAAAATATTCAGCACATCACTCCAAGAAAATTGGATAATTAAATGCAAAAAATTTGTTAGAAGGGAAATTGAACAGAATTTCCAGTACATAACAGTGAATTCTAAGAAATTAGTCCGAGTTATAGATAGAATATAACAGTGAATTCTAAGAAAAATCAACCATATACTGGATTCAACAGTAACTATAATTAAATGCCTAATTAGAGAATTTAGTTTATTTACCTCTAAAGTGAACAATTTAGAAACTATGTAGTTATGAAGGACAACCAAGAAGGACAAATTAGTGAAAGAGTCAGTTTTCTAAAGTGAAGAATTTAGAAATTATATTCAGCACATCTCTGGACATTCTAGTATTTTCTGGTGAAGGGGTCAGTTTTTCCTGATGTTTCTGAATTTTCTGGTATTTACTGGTAAAGTGGCTCAGTTTTTTTTTCTGATTTTTTGTGACTGTTCAAACAGATGTCATGTAGTTTTTGTAATTGAAATTTTGCTAATTGTTTATGTTATTAATTTCAAATATGTTAAACTAAATATTGTGCTGCCTCCTAGGTTTACTTGCTAGTATATATTGGTTTACTTGCTTTACACACAGGTTTATATGCTTTAAAATGTGTTTGTAAACACAGGTTTATATGTTTGTAACACAGATTTTTTTAATTTTTATAAACACAGGTTTATATGCTTTAAAATGTGTTTGTAAACACAGGTTTATATGCTTGTAACAAATTTTTTAATATTTGTAAACACTGGTTTATATGCTTTAAAATGTTTTTGTAAACACAAGTTTATATGCACAAATTTTCATTACTTTGTTTATGTTGTTTTCTTGCCAATATATATTACAAACACAGGTTTATATGTTTGTAAACACATATTTTAAATGCAAAAGAACAACCATATACCGGATAATTAAATGCAAAAAATGTAAACACAAATTTTAAACACAAATTGGATAATTAAATACAAAAAATATTGTTAGAAGGGAAATTGAGCAAAATTTCCAATACATAACAGTGAATTCTAAGAAATTAGCCCGAGTTATAGATAGAATATAACAGTGAATTATAAGAAAAATCAATTCTATACCGGATTCAACAGTAACTATAATTAAATGCATAACTAGAAACTTTAGTTTATTTACCTCTAAAGTGAAGAATTTAGAAATTATGTTCAGCACAACTCTGGACTTTCTGGTATTTCCTGGTGAAGGGGTTAGTTTTTTATGGTATTTTCTAGTATAAATCAGTCTTTCTTGATGTTTCTGAATTTTCTGGTATTTACTGGTAAAGTGGCTCAGTTTTTTTTTTCTGATTTCTGGTGACTGTTCAAACAGATGTCATGTAGTTTTTGTTATTGAAATTTTGCTAATTGTTTATGTTATTAATTTCAAATATGTTAAACTAAATATTGTGCTGTCTCCTAGGTTTACTTGCCAGTATATATTGGTTTACTTGCTTTACACACAGGTTTATATGCTTTAAAATGTTTTTGTAAACACATGTTTATATGTTCGTAACATAGATTTTTTAATTTTTATAAACACATGTTTATATGCTTTAAAATGTGTTTGTAAACACAGGTTTATATGTTTATAACAATTTTTTCAATGTTTGTAAATACATGTTTATATGCTTTAAAATGTATTTGTAAATACAAGTTTATATGCACAAAATTTCATTGCTTTGTTTATGTTGTTTTCTTATCAGTATATATTAGTTTATTTGCTTTACACACAGGTTTATGTGCTTTAAAATGTGTTTGGAGAATAAACTTTAAAATGTGTTTGTAAACACATATTTATATGATTTAAAATGTATTTGTAAACAAAGGTTTATATGCATAAATTTTCAATGCTTTGTTTATGTTATTTGCTTGCTAGTACATATTGGTTTACATATTTTACTTGTTCACATGTACTGTTTCTGGCATATTCTACACAAATAAAGAAATTTTGTGCTGGGCCTCGGCGATAGTACAAATTTAGAGGTGTAAATTTTGTGCTCGGGGACGTGCTTGGGAATTGGTTCCAGTTTAGATCTGTAAATTTTTTCTCGGGGACGAATTTGGGAATTTGTTTTAAAAATGAAAATTTAACGTATTTACAATGAAAGTTAAACACTTGAATGCAGTAAATTAAACGCTTTTCTTTGTATGTTTAAATTATATTATTGTTTTGCTGCATTTGGTAGTGTTTTTGTTAAATTTGTTTAACAGAGCGTTTTTTTCTTTATGCAGTGAAATTATATACAATAAAGAAAGATTGGTACTGTTATTGCACTGTATGAAGTAAAACCTAATCTTTTTGTTGCCAATATTCTAGAAGGTTGGGGGACACGCACGGGTACTTTGTTTGGGGTACAATTATCAGCTTCCTAGTTTAAATTATCTAGAAATGCTTTCAAATAAATGTTTAAATATTCACGAGTAACATTTTAATAGTTAATATTTCATGCTTAAATATTAGCATTGAAAATAAAAGTTAGACAATATTAGAAGATTTATTTTGTTAAACTACTTGGAGTACACGTTCAAATCTAATGGCTCACGAGACCTGAACATTTCTCTTGAAATAAATTAAGAAAATATGCGTGGATTGGATACAATATGGACATGTACGTATCATTTAAGTTCTCTATACTAAAGCATCGGAAAAAAGTTAACATCACCCCTAAATTTAATTTAAGCTGTATTTTTTTATTATTGAAATTAAATTAAGAAAATAATTAATCTAGACGATAGTAATATTAATTATTTAAACTATGGACGATGAAATAGAAAAACTTGTACACGGTAATTAATATTGTAAATAGTAATATCAATAGAATAATTACTCTAAAATGTTGACCAGTGGAAATTAAGGTTTTGCAATTGGTTGACCTATAGCTAGATAAAATAATTCTAAGTCAAGATTTTTAAATTTGACTATCCACATCCCTCATGCTCATTAGATGCTGCCTCCTTTGTACAAGTGTATTATTATTAACGAAAGAGACATCTGAGATTTCCTGTGACAACCGTTGTAAACTAGTTAAAAGAAATCCATCGCATGCTTTAAAGAGATCAAGACGCCAATCCAGCTGGTTTTATAGATATCAACAAGAACATGTACAGCTGTAAAAATTCCAAGGACACTTTTAATTCAATATATTCCAAATGCACAATGTCTTGAATACTTATCAAGGATATTACCGAGTGACATAAATGTAGAAAATTGAGAAGTAGCTAGGAGTCTTAAGAGAGAATACTGGTACCAGTAACACTAAATAAAGATATGGAAAGCATAATTAATGATGAGGTGAAATCCGAAAAAAGATCCAAGCTTGACCTTTTAATAAATGCCATATGTTCATACAGATCATATATATAACCACAAAATAAAACATAACTGTTAACTGCCAAACAACAAAACTATATGCAAACAAAGCATGTTATATATATATCTCTATTATATTATTAAGCATGTTGGGTGTCCGATCTGCCAACAGCTACGATTGAGAGATGAAACTTTGCATTTGATCTTAGCTCTCCAATTACATATTTTGTCTTCTTTTGATTAAAAACATTTGTTTTATGTATAGAAGTCTAAATTTACTTTAAAACATACCCACCACATATGCTGCCACACGATACGTTACAATTAAAATTGAAAAATTCTGAAATTTAGCGATATATTTATCCGTTTCTTCATTTTTTTTGTTTCCATATTTCTCATCTTCAATTGAGAAGACTCCACCTTCCATTTTCTTATTTATTGTTTCCTTCTTCGTTTCTATACGGATCACAATGAAAATTATTTTTTTTATTTTTTTATTTCTCTTTCTTTATTTCTATATATATTGGTGTGGGCAATTTAGAATATATTTCGGATATATAATATATCAATGTGTGTGTGTGTGTGTTATAAATTGAAAACAAAGAAGAGTATAAATTAGAATGTGTGTGCGAATATATATTTTTCTTATAATATGTATGTGTGTGTGTATCATATACATACACACGATAACACTTTCTATTTATGTTTTTAGATATCATATTATATGTTGATATTGAATTGTTGTATGATATTTGATATTAGATTCGAATCGAGCTATTATTTGATATCATTGGTACTTAAAAATAAAAAATCATCACATCATCAAATTGTTATAAGATATCACGATTAAAGTTAATTAAAAATACAAAATTATATAAATTTTCTATTAACATGTGTTTTAATTTTTAGATAATTATTATTTTCATTGATATATTTGTTTCTTATAATATGTCCCCGTTGCAATGCACGGATATGATACTAGTATATATATATATATATATATATATATATATATATGAGCTAGGCTACGGATGTTGCAAAATAAAGCGACTATTTTACTTCATACTTATATTTTGTGATTTTATAGTTCAAAAAGTTGATCTGAACCATTCATCTTGTTCATCATATTGAAATGTGCTTGGAGACCAAATTTTACATTTTTTGGGATTTTTTTACTATTTATTAAGCAATTTTGAAAGTTGCTGATCTGATGGTCCAGAAAATTTTACTGTTTTTTACTGTTCACAGCAAAACACAGCAATTTTAAAAAATTCTTAATAAATAGTAAAAAAATTCCAAAAAATGTAAAATTTGGCCTCCAACCACATTTCAATATGGATTAAACATTTAACAGTTTGGATCGGTCGTTTGGACTTTCAATATGGATCAAATTGGTAGTTCCTGAGCTTTGGTGCTACCAATTTATTTTTCAATTTTCAAAATTCAAAACATCAATCTGAACCATTCAAATTGATCTCTATAATGTGCTTGGAGACCAAATTTTACATTTTTCTGAAGTTTTTTACTATTTATTAAGCTAATTTCAAAACCTCTGATCCAATGGTGGCTTCTGATTTTATTGTTTTGTTAAGCCACTGTTGGATCAGTAATTTTCAAAGTATCTTAATAAATAGTAAACAAATTTAGAAGAATATAAAATTTGGTCTCTGAAAAATAACCCATGCTATTTTCTTTATTTTAAGTGCTTTCTTTGATTGTTTACATAAAATTAAGAAAATAATCTAAACCATAATAATAATTTAATTAAGTAATAATATCGATCTCATTCGGAATGAATCTACAATCTCTTGCACAGATAGTGTTGTTTTGTCACTCTAATTGATTCTTCTACCACAATAATATGTTTTTTTTTTTCTTTCTACAGACTACTCATACACAGATTCCTCCCGATAAAATAGAGGAAATACCAAAATAGAACTATCAAACTCCTATATATATCTAGTACTACTAGTTCAAAAAGTTTGCACTCATATCGATCATTGGTTCATTATATTATACAACTCATCCAAATGCGGCTCTAACTCTGCCATCCAAGCAACCACCTCATCAACTTCATCTTTTGCACCTGGTGCTTCAGCTTCAAGCATTAAACCTCCATTTGCAATACAAACGTCCTCTTTAGATCGTCTGGCTTGTGGTTTTATTGGCATTGCATTTTCTTTGTTGGCCTCTGATGGAGATGGTTCCTTCCCTATTAAATTTCTGCACAGCCAACATAAAATTTGCTGCATCCGTCTCTACAAATATAGTCTCTAACTCTATGAATGTCACCTTGACTTTCTTATTTTCCTCTTGAGAATTCGCACACATGTCGGAGAGAGAAGAGAGAGAGAGATAATTGGTTCTGCATTTGAAAATTCGTGTTTTGGGATTTCAAGTTACATATATATAGACAGAGAGAAAGGAAGTGAGTGTTTAGGGTTTAGGGATTTGGGAATGCTTGGAGGGGGAGACTCAGAACAGAAGTCAGAAAGATACTATGCAAGTGCTCCCATCCCATGGGACCAAAACAAAGAATCTGAGTTTTTCTATTGCTTTTTCTCTGAAACTGTACCGGTTATGAGTCACTGACAGATGGGTCCACCACTCCACTGAGATATAATTTGGAATTGTAAACAAATGATTGTGCCTAAAGCAGTAAAGCAACTATGATTAAAGTGAGCAGGTTCGGCTGATAATGCTAAGTTTTGCTAATTGCTATCATCAGAATATATATATATATATATATATATATATATATATATTAAGCAAAGCGGTAGTAGTACTATGTCCATTTTAACATAACACTGGACAAAGCCGCTAATTTCATATGTGAATCCTAAGAAAAGATTAACTTGAATTCAAGGCCTTCTACAAAGGATTGGATCCAATTAAATTAGACTGGAGAACAAAAACAACCGCGTATATATCTATTTGCACGAGTTTTAAGTGTTCGATCTAATCAAATAATTAGACCAGGGCTTTTTTGTCTTTTGCGGCTGTAGTATCACTATAACACGCTTGTTTTTTGTTTTTGCGTTGGGATACCGTGCACCTGGCAGTAATTAAGAAAATGCTTTGGAAAATCACTGAATGTCCAAGTGTTTCCCCCTTAAACTAGTTATTAGTTGAAGAGAAACTTTTACCTGTCAGTTCACATTTTAAGGATCACGTGTCTCTGGTTTTGATTTTTGAAGAGATTTTTTTTTTTTTGAGAATAATTGAATTATTTAATTATTGTTAACATATATTATTTGTTTGAATAAACAAATGTACACAATATATAGTAAATGCATTTTAAAATAATTACATGGATAGTTTTTGAATAATCTCCTAAGTTTTTGACTAAACAAAATACCGATCGTTATATGTCTATCGTTGATAGAAAACTTAAACTAAATTTTTGAGGCACTAAACAATATTTTTTTTTGTAATTGTAATGCTTTGGATGTCCAGATGTTTTCCCTAGGGTGAAATCAGGATCCGCCTGGTCCCCATATTTTCAAAATGTGATCATACGTGCAAATCTGACTTTTATAACTAAAGTTTTGTCTGTTTAAAATTTTTTCATAAACTGAACTTTGGAAATACATAAGTAATTGTAGAAAATCCAAATAAATTAAAATTTATGTCAATTCTATGTATTTTTGAATGCTCTATATGCTGGTGAAATTACTTTTACAGTTTGGTTCCTGTATCAGTTCAGACTTACTGATTTACTAACAAAGGTCAAATTTGATGTTTTTAGTGCATTACACTATACCAATGGCCTTTGCTTAGTGCTTGGCTGCTAAGTTTGAAATTGGTTGATAAGCATAAATTATATACACATTCGATTTAGATTTTGGCATGAATCAACACCAAATATCATGTATTTTGAATAAGAATTGATTAAAATATACTTCGAATCAAGTTACTGCAGTTATTTGACTTTAAAATGCAGGAAAAGATGAAAATCTGAAGAAAACACCCTTCAGTGCAGATGCACTCAGCACTTAGCCATATTTTCAGCATCTCAACCCTGCAAAAGAAAAAGTCCAAGTGTAGTGCGTCCACACTCAGAATCTAGTGCGGGTTATCCATCCGCACTCAATACTTAGCTGATTTTCAGGAGTTTCATAATAACACAGGGAATTCACCAGTGTAGGTCATCCATCTGCACATATCCAGTGCGACGCACCAAGGAGACTACGCAGAATTTTCTAGGAAGTTAAAAAAGGAAACTTGGATTTAGTGCGAGTCAGTTACCTCCAGAAAGCCAAAATTACACGGTTTGGCAGTTTTTCTATTTTTGGCGCATCATGGACGTTTTTTTATAGTCAAACCTAGATAAGGCATCCTGGAAAACAATCCTAGCACCCACTCACCTCACAATTATGCCCCTTGATTTGTTATAGTCCTTGGCTATAAATTGAGGGGTTATTTCCTATTCAAAACACATTCATTCTCATCTCTCTCTTCCTTGGTGCATGTCTATTTTCATAAGGTATAGCAATAATTCTGCAGCAATTCTTGGAGTTCCAAAAACTTTTCTAGGAAGGAGAAGAAGGTCTAAGCAAGATTTCAGCAAGTTTGAGGTTTTTGATTCGATAAAGGGTGTAATCATTTATTTATTTCATTTATTCTTATTTTTGCCAATTTTTGTAATGGATCTCTACATGAGGAGTAGATCTCTCTCTAGGGGTCTAGGTTAATGCATGAACTTATTTAATTTCATTTTATTCAGTTATTTATTTTTGTTATGATTGTTTTATGGGATTTGATTGTTAATTTCTATAATTTATCATTTGTGTTAATTACATAATTAGTACTTGAATTGTAGTTATCCCATTTTGGATTCGAAATAACCAAAATTGACTAGGATCAATAGAATAGTACCAAATTATGAATGCAAATACCTTAGGTTTGGATTAGGATCTAACCAATTTGTAATCTAAGGCAGAACTATATAAATTAAGGTTAGGAACTTGGTGGAGGAACTAACAATGAAGCCAAACCTTATTTAGGACATCTCATATAGAATCGGGTATTGCTATGATGGACTTTATCGTGAAATATCAATATTTGAGGAGATGAGAGACTAACAAGAGCTTATGGTCTAGGTAGCTAGAGTGAAGGACCTAATCGTGAAGTCCAAATTACTTAGACACGTTATTAATTCATGAAAGTGACCCTTAATGACATATTAGGTTAGAAACCTCATCAAATTATACATAAACTTAAACAAATACCGAATAGATGGAATTAATCAAGGGATTGTAGACCGAATACCCCTAGATCTCCTTAACTAGAAAACAAGTCAACCTTTATTTTATTTATTTTTATTGCTTTAAATTCCTTTCTTTGGGTATCGAACCCAAACTTACGATTAATTAGAACAAAATTCCCCCATTTACTTTATTGTACCTTACTTTATTTACTTTTTCTGAAATTAATTGCAATAGTTTAAGCTAAGTATTTAAACTTACTCATTGTGGTTTGACACCCTAAGTACTACATCGATAGGTTGTGCGCTTGTAACAAACATTACTTTGGGTATTGAAGGTAATAAATTTAAAGGCGTAAAAGATTATAATCAAAGCATAATTCCATAGCCCCAAAATACTCATCATTGGTACCATTATCGGAGGTCAGTCTAGGGTGCTTTATGCATGGATAGAGATCTAATTTGAGGTTTGAACATATTTTAGTAGCTTTAAACTACTGATTTAGTACCAGAAATAAAGAGAAGAAGATTAAAGTTCCAAGATATCATTTAATCAAATTTTTTGAAATATCAACAAGCCATCAGAGCTTGAAAATTTTCGAATCAAGACCAAGTCATTAATTAGTGTTATCTTTAGACTCGTGATATCAAACTCACAAATCAAATCAAAGTTATAAAGAGTTCCAACTTCACTCATAAATATATCAAATGTCTTTTTTTTGGCATACACCTTAAACAAGAAAACTAAGGTTGAATAGTTGACCACCAGTGCCCAGGCAGTCGGGTAGAATAGTGGACAGCCTATGCCCAGGTCTGTTGGGGCAATTTTGAAAAAACACCGAAGTTGGGGGCCGATTTGTAAAAACTTTTCTTAGGGTATTAATAAAATCACTTCATTAAATAGCGGTATGGAAAGCAAAATTAATGATGAGATGAAATCCGAAAAAAGGGAAATAAATCTGCTACAATCCTAGGAATCTATATCCTCTCAGGTATTGTAGAGGATCACCTTACTTTACAATTTGAGATTAAATCTCAACCGGTTTGGAATTTGGATCACCATAGGGAGCTGTATTTTTAGACTTTGAAATTCGTGCAAAGTTAAAAAGAACAGTCCAGATCTAGTAATTGTAAAAGATTTCTTTATTAGGTATTAGAGAGGATGTGAATTTCGATCCTATAGGGGGTTGTAGGGTCCTATATTTCAAATCCAACCTTTTATTTTTTTGAGTTGTACAAATTTACATAGAAGTTATTTTTTATGCACAAATTTCAAAACTAATGAAAGATTGGATTTAGAATTTTAGGACCTTACAATCCCTTCAGGATCATAGCAGATTTATTTCCCGAAAAAAGACCCAAGCTTGTTAGGAGGGCAGAACTAGAATTTAAATATATATTAGAAGCTAATATCGATCATTCATTAAATTTATTTTATGCCAAGCTGTTTTCTTTATTTTAAAAACTTTCTTTGATTGTTTACATAAAATTAATAAAAAAATCTAAATCATACAAATATAGACGCATCACTTATAAAGTAGGCGGGTTTCAATATTCAAATTCATCGTTTGAATCAGATTTGATGGGTTTTAGACTTGAGTTCACCAAGAGACATGATGAATTTAAGAACACCCTAGTTCTACTTTTTTAAGGGACACACACTACAATAAAGTAGACACTTTTTGCGAGGGAAAAAACGCATTTACGATAGCCGTCTGTCACAAAAAGAAAAAGTTGAACAATGATAGTAGTCCGTCGCAAAAAGTCACTTTTTTATCCTCATGAAAAGTGTCTCATTCTTGTTGTGATGTGTCTGGTTTTGGTCATTGCATTGTTAATTATTGTATTTGTCTTTATATTTCGTGCTAACAAAAATAATGCTTTAGTTGATATATAAGAAGGTGAAATACAATTTTTTTTATATATTTAAAGAATATTGATATCTAAGAACTAAAATTAAGTTGTAAAAAATTTCTTTAGTACTTCAATAAAAAATGTATTGACTAAGGTTCACTTGACAATAATTCTATTTATTGAAAGCTAGTAAATAAAAATTTCAAGGAAGGCATATTCAACAATTATTTTATGCTTGCTTATACACAATTGATTTAGTGTTCCAATTATGTTTCACATTGTTTTTTGTTTTTAAATTACAAATAGTCAATTTAAATAACTCAACATAATCTTCATGTCAAATATATATATGCTCGATCGGAGATCAACTTTATATATTTTTTAAATTATTTAATATTTATTTAAATAGATACAATAATACCGTTTTACAAAAGATATGAATCATCCAAAAATGATTTATACATATCTAAATAAGAGGAGGTTCATATGCCTTCAAATTTGTATCTTTATGCTTCTACTTTTAAAATTTTAATAACTCGAAATTTAAAATATAAATTTCAAAATAAAACAACTAGATGTGATTTAAGTTATTTTTTATATGCACACATAAAAAATTATTATATTTTGATTTTATTTTTATTTGTATCAATAGCTTGCAAAAATATATCAATGTGGATAAATTATGGACATTGATTTTTTAAATTATTGATTTATATAAAATAAAAATATTCGAGAAGTGATAATTTTTTATGTGCATGTAGATAAAACAATATAGATCACATATAATGTTTTTATTTTGAAATGTAGACTTTAGAAAAATATTAGAAATTTAAAAGGTGATTGCTTGAACCCTCCTCTTTGAATAAATAGTAAAAGGTTTTCAAAAAATATAAATTTGGTTTCCAAGTAAATTTTCATATGCAGATCATGTTGAGTTATTCATCACCTTTTTGAACTTTAAAAATAAAAATAAAAATGTGGAGCATAAAAAGATGATAGCATTTGAGCTCTCCTATATATATAGTTGTTATTTGCTTATAATAGATAAAACAACTGAATTGTGAAAGGAGGATTATACAAATAGTGTTAGTTTGTAATAATTTAGAAGTCAATAATATGATAAATTATCATAAAGCTTTGTTCATGAATTGGATATTTAATTATCATAAAGCCTTGAGTATTATTGTATTATGGATCATTTCGAGTTCATGACTGGAATTGTGAAACTCCATAATTAAGATAACATATATTCTTAAGAAGTCACTAACCGAGGTAATTAGCAGGAACACTAATTAACCGTTACTAGGTTAGTATGTGGATTAAAAGATGGTTAAGTTTTACAAACCATAGACACGAGATTTCATTTTAATCACATAGATACATGTTCTAGGAACATGGTATTTGACATACCTCAAATGAAACATTGAATAGAATTGTGTTCGTGTCATTAATGTTTTCATCAGTGTCAAGTTCTACAGTATGAGTTATTTATCATTCCCACTAAGAAATATGTATGTGTAAGTGTTATCTAACGCTGTCCGTAAAAAGTAGTCATAATGGTAGCACTTCCATATGTATAGCTTAGCTGAGGAAGTGATAGTTTGTCAAAAGTATTATTTGTCTCTCGTATTTCATACGAGCTATAGCATCATTGGGCCCCTTAATAGAGTTAGATTATCTGCATGCAGTATAATTACAAGAGTAATTATATTTGATAATCTACTCAAGGTCAATAAAATATTAAGTTAGCAAGGATGACACACATCTACCTTGAAACTGATCTGATAGCTATGTGACAAAAGAACAGAAACAAGTAAATTGTTTACTGGATCGTGATATTGTACAGTACAGCATCATCTGTGTAATTGGATGGTCATGATATATACTACCAGGTGCCGCTCATGTTTATAGAAGTTAAAACAGTTTTAATTCTATTTACCAACATAACACAGATCCTATTGGGTCACACCATATAGGAGTTATTTGGATAATCTTAATGGTTAATTATAAATTGATTATAATTAATATTAAGATGGTTATAATTAATTATACGCAATATGATTAAATTATAAATGTCATATAAAAATGACAAGCAGAAACAACGGTTAATTTATAAACGTACACATTACGTTGTATAAAAGTTACCGAAACAACAAATTGCAAGAAATATAATTGTTCAAAATAATTATACGAATATTATTTGTATTCGGACCGAGGACATTCGGGTCTTTTCAGATTCGTCCTTATCCGCATGACACGTCATCAATCCTATCCACATGACACCTCACCCCGTAGATGGCATGCCTTGTCATAGGGGTATTTTGGTCTTTTCACATCATTTTAGAGGCTATAAATAGAGGGGTGCATGAAGAGATTAAAATACTAATTCATTCGTATTGTTTCGTGTTGAAACGAATCGGTATTTTCTCTCTTTCTTGGTTTCTCTCCCAAATAGTGTTTCGGTTGAGAAAAAAAAGTTATATGTAGTTGACGTATAATCTTGTGGGTTGTTGTGAAGTATATTTACGGGATCGATGAATAGTGTTTTACCAAATTTCGCGGTATGTCAGTTTTTCATTGATGAAACTGAGTAATCGAAAATTCGTATTTACGGTTTTTCGTCTTTTTCCCGTGAATAGTGTTTTTGCAGAATTCCGCGGTTTATAGTATTTCTGGAAAAATAAATAAACCACTCTCCGGTTAGTCCTGGTGGATAACCAATAGAGATATCACATGTGTGATACTCCGAGTCGATTCCTTCCCTGGTGTAGCTCTTCTCACTCATCTGCATTCCAACTGTGATTTGGAAATAAGGTATAAATTGTTATATTAATCTATTTAATTGATAAGTAGATTAAAGTTTTAGAAATCAATTATGGAGTAGATCTGTAAAAGAATTATATGAGGTTTTGATGCCGAAGGAATACTGAAGGTGGACCGCCTTAAAAAGTTTCCTGACATACCTTATTTAATATATGTAGCTTAAGTTAGATGTAAAAATTTTGTTTTACTCTTTCCGCACCTTAAGCAAATAAATGTGTTTGAACCGTCAAAACCCAACAAATAATTGACTCCATCTCAAAGATACAAATCAAGGGAGTAGGGACGATAGCTATTTTTCTCTCTATAATATTTTCTTTTGAATAAAATTGAAGATCAAGTCATTTAATTATTTAATATCCATAAGATATGTTTTTTTATTCAAATTTTGAACCTGTAATTTTCCACACGAAGAATAATCTTACAATCTTTGTCACTAGATCAAAGACTGATTATTTTTTCTCTGTAATAGTTTGAAACAATAATTTTTGCAATGGCTAACGGGATTAATTCAAATAGCCGTCATTAGAAGCACACTCATGGTTAATTTGCATTATTTGGTGAAATTGATTTTTCCAATATTTCACATAGTTTTCTTTAATTAGTGTGTGTTTTTTCAAAGAAGAATTTGAGCTTTATATACATGTTGTGTTTAAATATAATATATTAATTTATTTGTTTACTGTTTATTTGAGCTTGTATTTTATAAATTATCATTATATTAGATTAAATAATAAGGATAGAATATAAATAAAGTAACAGGTGCGATTTAATTAAACTTATCTGCTATACTAGCTGAAAAATAGAACCAAAAACCACCAGAGGAGTACATATATTCATAATTTTTCACAAATTTATTTTGTGGTTATTTTTACTATGCATGCTTTAGTCGCTATTCTAATACTCACCTTTGATGATATCTCATATATATATATATATATATATATATATATATATATATATATATATATAGAGAGAGAGAGAGAGAGATAGGCTAATATGCTTTCGGTAGCATATGGGTCAAAATACACACGGTTCAAATTTGAAATTTCAAAATCCAAATTGTCGATCCGAATCTTTCATCTTATTCTCCATATTAATATCTGCTTGGAGACCAAATTTTACATTTTTCTGAATTTTTTACTATTTATTAAGTATTTTACAAAATTGTTGATCCAATGGTGGCTGCACAAAACAGTAAAACTGTTGGATTAACGATTTTCAAAGTGGCTTAATAAATAGTAAAAATATTCAAAATAATGTAAAATTGTCTCCAAGCAGATATTAATATGAAGAATGATATGAACGGTTCGGATCGACCATTTGAATTTTCAAATTTCAAATTTGGACCATGTGTATTTCGGCTCATTTGTTACTGAAAGCATATTAGCCTCTCTCTCTCTCTCTCTCTCTATATATATATATAGAGAGAGAGAGAGAGAGAGAGAGACACGCTAATACGCTTTCGGCAGCACTTCGGCCGAAGTGCTGCCACCCCATTTTTGATTTTTCAAAATCCAAATGGTCGATCTAAACCGTTCATCTTGTTATCTATATTAATATCTGCTTGGAGACCAAATTTTACATTTTTTGGAATTTTTTTGCTATTTATTAAGTCACTTTGAAAATCGCTGATCCAACGGTGAACCCCTGATTTTACTGTTTGGCAAGCCACCGTTGGATCAGCGATTTTCAAAATGCCTTAATAGCAAAAAAATTCCAAAATATGTAAACTTTGGTCTCCAAGCAGATATTAATATGGAGAATAAGATGAACGGTTCGGATCGACCATTTAGATTTTGAAAAATCGAAAATGGGGTGGCAGCACTTTGGCTGTGCTGCCGAAAGCGTATTAGCCTGTCTCTCTCTCTCTCTCTCTCTCTCTATATATATATATATATATATATATATATATATATGTCTTCAATTTGATTAATTGGTTTTGACCGTTCAATTTGAGTAATTACAAAACCCATTAAACTATTGCTAGCAAATTTATCAAAAGCCAGTAGGCCCAACAAATGTGGAGAAAGCTTTTTTGTGTATGTGTGTGTGTGTTTTCTTTTAAAGGCCAGCGAGCAATTAAAATTTAATCCAAGTTTAATTTTAGACACTAGTTATACATCGCTCCAAAAGGGTTTATAATAAAACAAATTTTTTTAGTTTTAAAAACTAAAAAGTCAAATTTGGGATTTTTTTGGTATTCAATAGATGAGATTGAACCAATGAATTTGTTCCATTTAATTGTCATTGCTGTCTGGATATATTTCGAATTTCTCAGAAAAAAAAAAAAAGATTTTTTGTTTATTTTTTTTTTTGGAGAAGGGTATTAATAAAAAATTTCAGAACAAAATGTTTAAGATGAAGAAAATATTATAAGCAAAATATATATAATTACAAGATGCGGTGAACTTTAGACTAAATATTAATAGCAGTATGTTGAATTTGAATTTTAAGCTCATAATATTGACTATATTCAACAACAACAAAAAAACCAATACCATAAAATTTTCTAAGATGATTGAGTATATTTCCATAGAAGTTTCTATTTATATCGGTTATTTAACTGATCCAAATTATTGTACTATCAGTATCGTCTTCATCAGAATTGGTTATATTCCGGTACTAATATGTGTATATAACCGATTCTGATTCCATATTTTCCAACAGACGTAGAACATTCGGAGACTTGCTAAAGAAACAAATTAAAATGGAAGTCCAGCATTTGTCAAAATGGAAGTTGTCATCGCAGGCATTGATGAACTTTTATCTCCGAAACTAGAAAGCCTACAGGTTGGCAGTCTTTGCCATCTGGCAGAACAGAGAAGAGATCAAGTTGGAAAAGTTGCAACAAGCTCTCAGGATAAATGAGAAACAAGTACAAAATATTATTGCTGACCAAAGAAAAGTACACATTTTTTATGCGATGACAAATTAAAATGGTGATCTCCCACCACTCACCAGAAAAAGAAAAGAAAAGAATGATAATTAACTGCATTGATGCATTCAAATTTTGACGGCTGTTAATTGAATGTCCTATCTTTTATTTTTGAAAATTTGGCAAAGGCTGCGATCACAGTCTTTAAATAGCGATAGTTTTAGAATCTTTTTTTTTTTTTTTTAAAATCTAACTAACTGTGCTACTGCTCTATTTTTTATTAGCACGAGTTAAAGAAGTACATTATTTTATTCTCATCTCCTTAATAAAAGAAAAAGAAATAGAAAAGAAAAGAAGAGAATGATAATTGTGGGAAAGGCTGTGAAATCGTGAGTGGAGTTGAAATTCTCAATCTTTAACTAACTATAGTTTTAGAATTTTTTTTTTTCTAGTCAATTGTATTACCACTTTATTTTCTACTAACACGGGTTAAAGAAGTACATTATTTTATTCTCGTCTCCTTGACAAAAGAAGAAGGAATAGAAATGGCAAATTACTTTAAGAAAATTAAGGAGAGGTAAAAAAGAAATGGCAAATTACTTTAAGAAAATTACTTTAGATGTACATACATTAGTTTGTCTTGTGAAATGAATCTTTAGCTCAAATATTTGGATAGAGTCCTTGCAATCTTCAGGGGGATGATGGTTCGAATCCATCAAGATCCTTAATAATACCTAATTTGAATTATGAAATTAAGCATGCTTTCAAGAATAATACCTTATTGATGATGGTTCTATTTAACTAATACTACTTTCAATTAACCATTCTTTCATTAGTAATATAACAGTGGCATACAAATATTGAATAAAGCATTCTTCCATTGGTACTCAAAACAGGATCAATAAACATGTGTGGCTCAGCCAACAACTATGCATCATTGTTTTGATAACGTGGGGATTGGGGAATATGATACTTTCCTCCTTTTATGGTCTTTTCCTTCATCAAGAATGTAATTTAACATTTCATGAACTAATTAAGCAAATATATCCAGAGTTACAATGGGTTGCTCAGTTCCAGTGCATTAGCTGATGTGCTTGTGCTATCATAATACATTGTACTATGGGTTTTCTCATATTCGATAATATTCGTTGATAACAAAAGAACTAACCTCTTAATTTGAGCATCGTTAGAATTATTTGCATTACTAGTAACAAAAGAACCACCGAATTAGAAATATAGAGCTCAACTTAGTTGGAAAAGTCGGTCACCATTTCACTAAAATTTCAACTAAATAATCAAATGAGACAGGTCAGATTTTCTAGCGGTTTCAACTAAATACTCAAAATCAGATTTTCTAGCGAAGAAAGGAAGAGAAGATTACAATAGAAATATTATGCGCGAAGACGAAGCTAAGACGGAGCGTCTTTCCCTTTTTCTTCAATCTACTTGTAAACTTGTTTAAACATTAATGGACATGTCCATTTATAATTAGAGGAGCATAATGGTCAGTTCACTTTTTAAAACAGTTAAATAAAAAGAAAAATAAATAAAAGGGGATATAAGAAAGAATTTGAAATTTTCATGGGGATATTGGATATTATGGTATTTTGATGGGAAAATTGGCTATTTCAAAAGTTTAGATGGATATAGTGGAAATTTTCCCTTAAAAATAATAATAAAAACAAAAGCAAAACAACAACCACCAATTTGTGAAAATTATACACCGGGATATGCTTAATAGATCCTAGGTTAACTGCTCATTCAGAACAGCAAAATAATATAGTCGGAGGGTTAAAAAAAAATTCAGCATGCTTTCATTTTTTATTTCTAATAACGAAAATTCTAAAAATTTATATGTCAAATCAAAACCATTAATTAATTAGGTGTAATCTAAATATTTTTTGCTACATAAAGAATATAAATTATCTGTTTTATATATATTTATGTATGAATCAACGAGTCAAAATCGGCACCTAGAATTCATCCACATCAATCATTTTTGTGAACTCTTTGTACCAATCAAAACAAAAGTAAAAAAAAAAAAAACATTTAAATACTAATAAAAAAACATTTGACTATAATTGTAAAACCAATCTCTACATTTGTGTATTCTAATTGGACTAGCAAACGAAAGTGGGGTTAGAAAACGTTTTTTTCCTGATCTCAACGACTCGGTTTTCTAATTTGCTTGGAAACAAACAGTTGATCCAAATAGTTAGATGTTTAATCTATATTAAAATGTGCTTGGAAACAAAATTTTATATTTTTTAATTTTTTTTTACTATTTATTAAGATAGTTTGAAAGTCACTGTTTTTTAATAGTGCAGAATTTTAATAAAAACAACGATTTTCAAGCTATCTTAATAAATAGTAAAAAAAAAATGTAAAATTTGGTCTCCAAGCATATTTTAATATAGATTAAACATCTAACAGTTTGAATTGATTGTTTGAACTTTAAAAATCAGAAAATCGAGTCGTTTGTTCCTAAGGCTAGGAAAAAATATTTTGAGCTTAGCCATTCGCTCTCTCTCTCTCTCTCTCTCTCTCTCGATATATATATATATGGGCTATGGTGCATTGCATCATAAATCACCGATTTAAAGTCCAAATGATCAATGCAAGCTGTTCATCTTGTTCTCTATATTAATATGTGCTTGGAGACTAAATTTTATATTTTTTTTGAAATTTTTTTACTATTTTTTTAGATTTATTGAATATCTGAAAATCTGGATGAATAGTAAAAAAACAGTAAAATTTTCTGAACCACCAGATCAGTGATTTTCAAAGTGGTTTAATAAATAGTAAAAAAATTCCAAAAAATATAAAATTTGGCTTCCAAGCACATATTAATATGTAGAACAAGATGAACGGTTTGGATCGGGTGATTTATGGTGCAATACACAAGGGTGCCTATGCATTGCAATGCACCATATCCCATCTCCCTCTCTCTCTCTCTATATACGAAATTATGACTTTTTAATTATAATTTTGTACGAGTAAGTTAAAAAATCAACATCAAAATTTCATTAACACCAACAGTTTTTGCAAATGTTTGATACCAATCATAGTAATTCAAAATGTCATATCTTTCATAATATACGTAGAAAAAATCAAATTGATCATTTGTAATGATTTTAATTCGACATTTGAATTTTAAATTTAAAGTAATTAAAGTTTTAAAAATAAAAATACAAATTATTCATGTCAGTAAACACATTCAACAATATATGGAATAAAGTTTAAGAAAGTTTTGATCTATACTTAAATCGAACCCGCTATTGATGATAGCATACTGTATAGATTGTAAGAGATCGATGCACACATGCTGCTCCTTCTCATTCTCTTTTGCTCTTAGAAAATATTTCCATATTTTTATTTTCTTCCAAAGAAAACTAGAGGCTTTGGTCTTCATTTCAAAAATCAACATTTGGTCTAATGACAAAAAACTGTGTGGGGTCGTAGGATCGAAATATGGATGAAAAATCCCTTACAAATATTGGAATGTCAAATGGTTTGATCCCCATCTCTATTCCCAAATTTTCTTTCAGAAAAAAGTTGTGCAACTCCGAAGATGTACAAAATTGTGGATATATCCCTTCAAAATGGTCAATCACCAGTTCAATAATTTAAAATACAGTTGAATAGACTGCATATACGACGCGCGTTGTAAATACTATACACTGAATATTATATATGCAGATAAGGCGACCAAGCGTCTGTACATACGGCTATATATACAGCCGTATTATACAATAGCTGGGGACCAAATTAAATTTGAGTGTGCAGAATTGGAAACCTCGACGCAAGGAAACATGTCCAAGTGGGAAGACAGCTCTGATATATGTGGGGTCCTTGATCCAGATCTGCTGGAGAAGTTCCAAAGGATTGATAGAGGCCAGTTTATGAAATTATTAGTATATGGTCAAATATATTCAGGTACCAAATAAAATAGCCGTCAAATTGAAGAGAGGAAATTCCAAAACCACCAACACCACAAGCTTTAATTACAATGATTGTCAAGAGACAAGAGAGATCAAAGGTAACACAGATCCATACTTCATTCTGGTGCAATAAATAGGCAAACAAGGTACTCCACAAAATCCCTCAGCAGCTCATTAACCTAATATATGAGTCCAGCATTCATAATTAATTATATATATGCGCATATACTTCATAGACATGAACCCATAAACTTTTGGGAGGCCATCCCTTGTGCCATTAGACAACTTATGAACTTAAGCTGAAATTACACACACACACACACACACGTTTAAGTAACTCAAGCAATCTATATTTGTACATTGCTGAAAATTTCCGCTAAAAAATATATGTGCACTGAAACTGCACCAAAATTTGAGATGATAATGTGCAGGAAATCACAAAGCTTGCTGCTTGTTGTAGCAGTAAAGGTTGAGCAAGCATCATTGGTTCAGTAATTCATACAAATCATCCAAATATGGTTCTAAATCTACAATCCATGAATCAACCTCATCAACCACATCTTTTGCACCTGCTGCTTCAGTTTCAAATTCTTCATTTCCATGAGGAACCTCCGTTCTCAATAGTGCAGTTAATGGTAGTACTACTGCTCCATATGCTTGCGGTGCTATTTGTGCCGGTGTCATTTTGTTGGCTTTTGACGGTTCCTTCCCTGTTAATTTCTGCACAAGTGCCATGAAATTATCGGCATCAGTTTTGAAATATGTAGTCTCTATGAATGTTACCTTCACATCCTTGAGTTTCTCTCGCGACATGTCAAAGACACTAATGGATCAAATACAGGTAAATGATAGATTTATGAGTAGTTATTTTGTTTGCAAAATTTTAATGGTAGCTAGGGTGTGAATGTTTGAAAATCTATATATGTGTGATCCGAGTGATGTACACATATATATAGAGGGAGAAAGCGAAGAACTAGCTAAGACTTTGAATAGTTTGAAGGGTAGTCAACCTCATGTTTTCCTTCCAAAAAGAAAAAGAAAAGAAATACATCAGTATCATGCTATGCGCGCAAGTGCTGTCATGACGTTGAGATGTGTAGTCTAATGCAATTGTTCCATTGATTCAAAATATATAACTGTAGTGAAATTTAATTTAGTAGCAAATTTGATATATAATACGGTTTATCAAAATAAATAATATTTATATGATTTCATTTTTAATTTTACAAAATTTAAAGTTTTAAACGCCAATCATAGTTGTCAACGTATTTTTTTTCACTACGATTAATTAATACCAAAAAAGAAAGAGAAATTTTTTTTCTCTACGTGCAAGGTAAAGATATTCAGTTATTCACGCAATTACTGTTGCATGACAGATTATTAACTCGAGAAGTACTATTGACAGAGGAATCCAAGTTGATGAATATTGCGTGCTATGCGATGAGTGCACACTAGAAACTCCTCACCACCTCTTCTTCCAGTGTGATAATGCAAGGACTGTGTGGACACGATTTGTAGATATCATGCTGGAAATGGATTCTGTAAGCGAGACATGGGAATCATCAAGACAAAAAAACTGTACCAGTGTAATGAGAAAAAAAGAGGAATGGGTTGTAAGATTCATGTC
Source organism: Carex pumila (assembly GCA_033356055.1). Lineage (NCBI taxonomy): Eukaryota > Viridiplantae > Streptophyta > Magnoliopsida > Poales > Cyperaceae > Carex > Carex pumila. Next base: position 15,892 of record JARJHM010001140.1, on the reverse strand, counting down.
AGTCCTATGGTTGTTATGGAGACAACGGGATGAGTTAATTTTTATGGGCACAAAGCTTTCATCTGCGCTTGTTGCAAACAGAGCAGAAGAGGATGCGAGAATGTAGTTGAAATTTTGTGCAAGGCGCAATGTACCAATACCATGGACGCAAGGTCCAATGAGTGATACAAGAATTTCAAGTGCAAATGATGCTATTAGATAATCTTTGTATTACTATAATTTAGGATTTGTTATTATAAACAAGTTTATTAATGCATTCCTTAGTAGTCGCTACCAAATTTTCAAAAAAAAAAAAAAGAAAGAGAAATTTTGATTACATAATTTTTCTTTTGAGATAAAGATGGATCAACATCCTAAATTTTTAAGTATATATCCACGAAAAATTGTAATCTCTCGACCAGTTTTCGAACATAACCCTTCATTAAATAATTTGCATTGATCAAATAATTTACCATATAAAATACAAATATTTAGCGGTACTCCAAAAAAATTGTTCAAATAATATATATAGAATTTATGGTTTTGTAATAATTTTGTCATTTCAAAAGCCAGTAGGCAGATACATGTTTCCTGCTACAAGGATAAAAGAAAAACCAGAAAATCTGAGACACATCTGGGACGGTATTCTAATACTGTAGTGCTGCTACAAAATTAAAACATTTGCGGATTGAAGGTGAAGCTTGTTTGCAAGAAAATAGGATATGTGAACCCCGTATAGGTATAACTCCATCCATGTGTTGCGTTGGGTCCCTCTTTCATTACGCTCATTTTTGTATCATTTGTAATTATCTTAGTTTTAGAGGGTCATTTTGTAATTTTAGCATATATGTGTAAAGCAAACCTTTTTAGTTCACAGTAGCAAGAAAATTGGGGGTACTCTCCCCGACAAAAATCTCTCTTCTATTTCTATTCTGTTTTTTCCTTTATACCACTCAAAACCCTACATCTGGTATCAGAGCATAGAGAATCCTGGTGCTTCCGTTTTTTGATTTCGTTTGCTACAGTGATTAGCGTGCTACAGTGATCCGCGAGCTACAGTGAACAGTGATTTTGCTCCTGGTTTGTTGCTCTTCTTTGTACCACGGTGAGCTGTGATTTTGGGTGTGTTTTCTCTGTAGACCGCATGGGTGAACCAAGATCTCTTTGGTTAATTATGCGTTGATTGCTGTAAGACTTATTTAATCAAAATTTTAGTATTTGGTGCATCAAAGTCTTGGTTTAGTGGTGATTTAAAAATTTTGAAATGGAAGAGAGTAATAGTGGTACTATGATCAAACTTACTTCGTCCAACTATTCTATTTGAAAGTCTCATATGGAGGATTTGTTGTATTGTAAGGATGCTTATGAACCCCTTACGGGTACAAAACCCGATAGTACCTCCGATGCAGTTTGGAAAATTTCTAACCGAAAGACAATTGCCATAATTAGACAATGGGTTGATAATTCTGTGTATCACCATATTTCAACCAAAACCGAGGCTAAAATTTTGTGGGAGAAACTTGAGAGTTTGTATGAGCGCAAAACTGCTCAAAATAAGGTTTTTTATATTAGAAAGTTGGTTAATATGAAATACCAAGAAGGGTCTTCAGTGTCGGATCACTTGAGTCGGTTTCAAGATTGTGTAAACCGTTTGTCTATCATGAAAATGGTTTTAGATGAGGAGTTACAAGCATTAATTTTGTTGAGCTCCTTACCCGATAGTTGGGAAACTTTGGTGGTGTCTTTGAGTAACTCGGCACCGAATGGTGTTGTGACCCTAGCCATGGTAAAGGATAGCATGCTCAATGAGGAGTTGAGGTGTAAGGAGTTAGAGATCACTAGTGAGCCTTCGGCTTTTGTTACCGAAAACCGTGGTAGGAATGCTTATAGAAACTCTCATGATGATGACAAGCGGGATAAATCAAAGATGAGGTCAAAGTCGAGAAAGGGGATTATATGTCATTATTGTAAGAAGCCCGGTCATATGAAAAATGAATGTCGGAAGTTAAAAGCGAAAAATGATGGTCTCAAGAGATCAATCCAAAAGTAGAGGCGGTGATAATGAGAAGAAACATACCGCCGCAATTACATCCGATGGAGAAGTGTTTATAGCTTGTGATGAAGGTTTTGTAAACTTAACTAGTCAAGATTCCACTTGGGTGGTAGACTCCGCGGCCTCATTTCATGTCACGTCTTGACGTGACTTGTTCACTTCTTACAAGGAGGGTGATTATGGTGTTGTGAGAATGGGAAACAACGGAGTTTGTAAAATCTCCGGAATTGGAGATGTAAGTGTGGAGACAAGTTTGGGGTGCAAGCTTATTCTCAAGAATGTTCGACATGTGCCGGATATGAGACTTCATCTAATTTCGGTTGGTGCCCTTGATGATGATGGGTACCAAAGTTGCTTGTGGGTACCAAAGTTGTTTTGGAGGAAAATGGAAATTATTGAAAGGGCATTTAGTTGTTGCTCGCGGATCCAAATCCGGTTCGCTTTATGTGACTTAAGTTAAGGTGTGTGGTGTAGTAAATGTTATAGAGTGTAACTCAACCGATTTGTGGCACTTGCGGTTGGGTCACATGAGTGAGAAGGATATTGAGATTCTTTCAAAAATAAATTATGTGCCTAGTGATGGTACTTCTCTCACTTCATGCACACATTGTTTAGCGGGCAAACAACACCGTGTAGCCTTCAAAAGAAATCTCACAAGTAAGAAATCGGGTTTGCTAGATTTGGTGCATATCGATCTTTGTTCAATGGGAGATAGAACCATTGGTGGTGCTCTTTATTTTGTGATATTTGTGGATGATCATTCTAGAAAATTGTGGGCATATTCCCTAAAATCGAAGGATCAAGTATTGGATGTGTTCAAGCAATGGGTTGTGGAGGTTGAAAGAGAAACCGGTCGAAAGTTAAAGTGTGTTCGGTCGGATAATGGAGGAGAATACCGTGGTCCTTTTGAGATATTTTGTAAGACCAATGGTATTAAACTTGAGAAAACCGTACCTAAAACTCCACAACAAAATGGTATAGCCGAACGGATGAACCGCACAATTTGTGAGAGAATCCGATGCATGCTCTCTCATTCTAAACTTTCAAAAGGTTTTTGGGGTGAAGCTTTGAACACCGCGGTTCACTTGATCAACCGTTCTCCTTCACATGCATTGGACGGTGATATATCGAAAAGGGTTTGGAAAGGTAAAGAAATTTCTTATGATTATCTTAAGGTGTTTGGTTGTAGAGCATGTGTGCACATACCCAAAGATGAAAGGTCAAAACTTGATAGCAAGACCAAAGAATGTATTTTTTTTGGGATATGGAAATGGTGAATTTGGGTATAGGTTGTGAGATCCAATTGAAAAGAAGTTAGTAAGAAGTCGAGATGTAGTGTTCTTTGAACAAGAAACCATTGAAAATGTGCGGAACCTCAACAAGGCGAAAACCTCTTCAAATAATTTTGTTGATCTAACTCCTATTTCAAATAACGATCTAAATATTGAAACCAATCAGCCAAACCTAAGCCAATCAATTGAAACAAATGTCCCACAAGATAAGGAGAATGACTCTCAAACCGAAACCTCTTCAAATGAGGTTCCACAAGTGCAAGAAGTAAGGAGATCAACCCGAGATAGGCGGGCTACTACGAGGTATTCTTCTAATGAATTTGTTTTGCTTATAGATAGTGGTGAGCCCGAATGCTTTGAAGAAGCCATATTGTCGGAGCACAAAAGTGAGTGGTTGGAAGCCATGCAAGATGAGATGAAATCTTTGCATGAGAACAACACTTTTGAGTTGGTGGAGTTGCCAAAAGGCAAGAAAGTACTCAAGAACAAATGGGTGTTTCGAATTAAATCCAAGGGTCAAGAGGCAAAACCGAGGTACAAATCTCGGTTAGTTGTGAAGGGATTCGACCAAAACAAGGGAATTAATTTTGAAGAAATTTTTTCGCCCGTGGTCAAAATGTCCTCAATTCGGGTAGTGCTTGGTTTGGCCGCTAGTATGAATTTGGAGATTGAGCAACTAGATGTCAAAACCGCATTCCTTCATGGTAATTTGGAGGAAGAGCTCTACATGAAACAACCCGAAGGGTTTGTGATGAAAGGACAAGAGCACTTGGTGTGCAAGTTAAGGAGGAGCCTCTATGGCTTGAAGCAAGCATCTCGAAATTGGTATATAAGGTTTGAATCTTTTATGTGTGACAACAAATTTGAGAAAACTAATTCCGATAATTGTGTTTTTGTGAAAAGGCATTATAGTGGTGATTTCATTATTCTTTTGCTCTATGTCGATGACATGTTGGTTGTTGGAAGTGATCTAAATAGGATAAAAGAGTTAAAAGAAAAGCTTGGAAATGAATTTGCCATAAAAGATTTGGGTGCGGCAAAGCAAATTCTTGGAATGAGAATCACTAGGGACCGTGAGAAGCGCAAACTTTGGTTGTCACAAGAGAAGTACATTGAGAGAGTACTTAAAAGATTCAACATGGGCAAAAGTAAACCGGTAACCTCTCCTCTTGCTAGTCATTTTAAGTTGTCTCATGATAGTTGTCCGAAAGATAACAATGAGGAGGAGATGATAAACGTGCCATATGCCTCGGCCGTTGATTCTTTGATGTATGCAATGGTGTGCACTAGACCGGACATTGCTCATGCGGTTGATGTGGTAAGTCGCTTTCTTTCTAACCCCGGTAAAGTGCATTGGAATGCCGTTAAGTGGATTCTTCGGTATTTGAGGGGAACAACCAACCATTGTATTTGTTTTGGAGGCACAAACAATCCGGTATTGGAGACATACACGGATGCCGATTGGGCCAGTGACGTAGACACGAGAAAGTCCACATCCGGTTATTTGGTGTGTTTTGGAAATGGAGCCGTGTCATGGCAATCTAAGTTGCAAAAGTGCCTTGCACTCTCTACTACCGAAGCCGAGTACATAGCCATTACGGAGGCATGTAAGGAACTAATTTGGATGAAAAAGTTCTTGCATGAGTTGGGTGTTCGGCAAGAAAGGTATGTATTGTTTTGTGATAGTCAAAGTGCAATTCACTTGAGTAAGAATCCGATGTTTCACTCTCGGTCCAAGTACATTGAGTTGAGATACCATTGGATACGTGATGTGCTTGAGAAAAAGAAATTGGTGTTGGAGAAGATCCACACGAGTGAGAATGGTTCGGATATGTTGACTAAGCCGATACTGCCATTGAAGCTTAAAACTTGTTGTGAAAAGACGGGTTTGATTGAAGAATGCGTTCCATGAGTCGAGAGGAGGAGTTTTGTTGGATCCCTCTTTCACTACACTCATTTTTGTATCATTTGTAATTATCTTAGTTTTAGAGGATCATTTTGTAATTTTAGCATATATGTGTAAAGCAAACCTTTTTAGTTCACAGTAGCAAGAAAATTGGGGGTACTCTCCCCGACAAAAATCTCTCTTCTATTTCTATTCTGTTTTTTCCTTTATACCACTCAAAACCCTACATGTTGCTAATCCATCTGCTGCTTCATTACGACTTCTGATCTCTCGGTATGTGGCAGCGGTAATTGGTTGACCATGGTAGAAGAAAAAAATTTCCAAGTCCAGATTTTAAATTTGACTATTCACATCTCTGAAGCTCATTAATTAGCTTCTGTCTCCTGTGTACAAGTGTATTATTATTAACGAAATAGACATCCGTAGATTAATTTCCTGTGAAACAAGTCCATGACATGCTATAGAGAATTAGTCAAAATGTCAACTCAGCTGGATTTGTGTATAAAATTAAAAAGTAGCTTGGAGCCTAGGAGAGAATACTGGTACCAGTAATACTGAACAGTGGTACAGTCAAGGGCGGATCTAATGTGGCTTAGGATAGGCACTTGTCTACTCTTTAATTTGAATTATAAATTGAAATGATACTTTGGTATGCAAAATTACGGATTGAATTGTATGTATCATGTTACATCTGATTAGTTAATGAATTTTAATCCAATTAGCTATATGAATCCAATTAGTATAGTACCCTACTCTGACGAAAATCTTCCCTAACTTTCTGTAAAATACATCACAGAAATGTGTAGTATTTTAACTGTTTGTTAAAAATTTTGAAGTCATTAATTCGCCTTTCAAAATTCTTCAATATGGCCATGCATTTCAAACCATGCATAGAATGTCCTAGAAGAGGATTATGGACTCCAAAACAACATAAAATGATAATTTATTAGTGGATAAGAATCCCTTGACAACTAAATAATTTGACTATTTTGACAATCTTTTCAAATCTTGTACAAAAACTTAATAAAAAAAAGAAATTATATATTGACATGTTGTTTTCCTTAAAATTAAAATTGCTTTTTTATATCAATTTGTATTCAAAATATCAATTAATGTTTCATCAAACTCTGTTAAACATATGGATCATTAATTATAAATTTTATGTAATTTGATGAATTGGTAAAACTTGCATAAAATTTTATCACATCATATATATAATATGTAACGTAGTATAGATTGCATTTGCTAGCCGTAATCTACAAATAAAATTATTTTTTGCAATTGTGAAACTAATAGGTTGTCTATGTATCCCCACCATATATTAATATTTGGATAGAAAGTATTTATTTTAATTATTTGGTATAGGGATTAAAAAGTAAAGTTGGCATGGGTTTCAACCTATGTTTCATGGATATAGGTACGGATACAAGTACAGGTTTCGTATCGGATACGACACGGATACAGCAATACAACAATTTTCAAAAATCTAGAATACGATATGTCTATTATATATATTATTTTTTATTATTTTATATATATATAATCATAACTAAAATCAAATTTGTACAAAACAATAAAGGCTTAATCTCTAAGTATAGGTTAAATATAATAGTTAGTAGCATATATCACATATGATACTCTAGTGTTGGTAAAGATTTTCTTGCTTAATTGGGACTTCCCATGTTCGATTCATGCAAACCTCATAAAAAGAACTCATTTTCAAATGCACGACTCATTGCGCAGTTCACGGTTGGATTCACAAGCATGACTTACAGTGCGGGCGTATCCAGGAGTGTCCAGCAGTATCCAGCTGTATCTCTGACTTTCAACAGAATATCGGCAACCATATCAGTTAAATAAGGATACACCACGTAGGCCAATATTACTGGTGTATCGGATATATATCGGAGCCGTATCGGAGCGTACGGACCTCAATCTGGAGTATCCCAGTTTAAACTCATAATTAATAGATTTTGCACTACAAAATTCATCAGGAGCTCCAAATAAAAAATTTGACAATTGAACTTGAATAGATAGGTGCAAACGTTCACAGTGTTCAAGAGTTCAAAGTTTTTCCAGATGGTCTTATATATATAGGATAGATTGGTCTAAAATATTTGAAAAATGAATGCAAAAAAAGAATTCATTAGTTTATTTTTCAACAACTCAAAAGAATCAAGGCAACAAACAAATAAATGAGCATTGGATATATGGAGATACCATTTAAGTTTTCTATCTGAAAGCATGTTACATATGAACTAATTAAAATGCATCAAAAATATAATTAAAAAATTAAGAAAATATGTGTGGATTGGATATAATATGGAGATGTACGTATCATTTAAGTTTTCTATAATAAAGCATCGAAAAAAAGCATCATCCCTAAATTTATTTTATGCTTTATATATTTTTTATTGTTGAAATTAAATTAAGAAAATAATCTAGCTAGACGACAATAATATTAATTATTCCGACTATGGACGATGAAATAGAAAAACTAGTACATACAAAAACAGAAACATCAATTAAACTCTTTATGCATTTGATCAAGATTTAAAAATTTATGGGGTGACTTAATTAGCTACCTCCATTTCCTTTCTAGATCCGTCAAGTTCATACTTCATACTGGTATTTCAAAAGTTGCACACACATCGATCATTGGTTCATTATATCATACAACTCATCCAAATGCGGCTCTAACTCTGACATCCAAGCAACCACCTCATCAACTTCATCTTTTGCACCTGGTGCTTCAGCTTCAAGCATTAAACCTCCATTTGCAATACAAACTTTGTCACACCCCGTAGCCATCCTGTACAAAATGCGACAGGGTCCCTGCCGTAAACATACAGTTTCCCGTATGCCTACAAGGCAATTACGATTCAATTCCCAAATTCTCCAAATTAAACCCCATTCAAACATACAGTTATACATATATATCAACACAGTACTACGAAATAGATATAACCACATATACCAATTCAGTTCCAAACATACACAAGTGTCACAGCATACAAAAATCTAAATATATATACATATATATACATATCACCTCACATACACATATATATCATACATATATAAAAGTAGCACCATATAACCATAAACCCAAAACCTGACAAGTATCATAGATATCATATAAGTCACTGGTGAAAAGGACAAATACCAAGGCCTAAGACTGTCGTGCCTCTCCGCTACCAGCTGCGCCAGATCCTAAAAAAAATAACCCAACGGGCGTGAGAATAAATTCTCAGTGCGATAATTTGCCACAACGGATCCCTGGACTTGGAATCAAGTTTTATTTTCAAAAAAAAAAAAAAAAAAAAAAAAATCACATTCAACACAGTGCATATATATATACAGTATATAAAGCTAAATGCATATACCTGACAGCAATTAATCAAATGAAATCACAACAGAGGAATTACTAAATCGAATCTCAAGTTAAAGAACATATAGGGCTTAATTCTTTTAATTACGTCTGGTAGCAACTACAGATGTACCATCCAACTGGACCCTTCGTTCCCGTCGACACCTGTAGGGTTCCAGACACCTACAGATGGACCACCAATTACCACCCTAATGTTGACACCCATCTGTAGTGCTTGGCTTAACCGTTTCCTAAGTTTCTGGTTACAAGTCATATTCAGAAAATTCACTCAATTCCTTTAGAACGTAATCTCAATCGATCATTCAAATGCATATCACGCTGGATAATGCTTTAGACGTTCACACTAGTCACCCATATTCATACAATCCACAAATCATCACATTGCCCCTGCCTCAACCGGTTGAGGGCTTACGGCAGCCTAGGTAAACTAAAGCTTTAGAGTCCTACCAAAACCTGCGTGCCAGGTTTTGCAATTTCGTCACTCTTTGGTGACATATTCCATTCCTTTCTTTTTTCCAATTCCGGTGACTTTTCATCTAAGATCAGATCATAATAGATCGACACAATTATAAACCATACCAGTATGCAAGTCATTCAAATTACAGAATTCAGATTCAATCATATTTGGGCTATGCTTATGCAATGCACAATTCATATAATGCAATCAATAAATATTCAACATGTCAAATGAAACAACAATTTAATTCTGAAAATAAAATATCAGACAAGTCCAGAAACCCCGCACCTGAATATGCTGCTCGTATACCAACCTTACGTCTCAGACGTCTCTTGAGATCCCGTACTCGGTTGCTTTATAGATTATATTTAGAATATATACACAATTAGGGTTTAATTACATAACTTTTTTTTTTTTTTGTATTAGTAGCTTATGGTAATTTAATAAGTCAATTCCTCCTATTCTTCTATTTTAACAATTCGATAGCTGGAACCGGAATAATGGATAAAACCTACTGGTACTGATCGGTACCATGGTCAGAACCACATCCTCAATATCACCATAACAATAAAACATTAATATAGTGCTAGTTGGAGGTTGGTACCGGGTTTGGTTTCAAACCCACATCCACGTCATAATTGGTATAGGTACATGTATATAAGAATAAGATTACATATGGATTTTCTATATCTTCTACAAATATAGTTCAATCCAATAAACCTTTTTGTTTATTTCACAGCCAAAGCAAGCTTTAACTTTCTTAATTTTGGTCTATTTAATTCATAATTTGGTCGATACAAGTTTAATAACTCGATTAAGCAACAATTCGGTTTTCGATCGAAATAGATAAACAAATTCCACCATTTTCAGAATTTTACAACCCTAATAACATTTCCAAACCCTAAACCCTATTTCCAAAACCCTAAATTCAAGAAATTCAACTTAATTATTCAAGAATTGAGATTAAATGCATGAGATAGTGAATCGAGACTCAAATTCGAGCTTTAAACGAAAGAATTACAAATCAAATCGAAAACTAGGGTTTCAATAGAAATTCTAAGAGATTGAGAGATATATATACCAATTCGATTATTTACTTGCGTAGAGGGCTTCGTTCTGATCTCGAAATTACGAACGGTTCGATCGATTGCGCGATTCTCACTCTCTCCCTTCCTCTCTTCCTTTCTCTTGCGCACTCTCCCTTTCCTCTCTTTTTTCCACGGTACCACAATGGTACCAATCGGTACCAAGAGAAGATTATGACAAAGGTTTTGGTATTTTTGCAAATAGGTCCTTCCACATTTCTAATATTACATAAGGATGTGACTTATACCCATATAACCTTATATAAAATTTTAATGCACCCTAATCCTTCTAAATTCAATATTAACATATATATACAAATATTTTATTTACATAAACTCATTTATATAAATTTTAATGCATATTTTCCAATTACACCATTGTATATATATTTTTATTATAATCAAGTTTATAATGTTACAAACTTCCTCTTTATATCGTCTTGCTTGTGGTTTTATTGGCATTGCATTTTCTCTGTTGCCCTCTGATGGAGATGGTTCCTTCCCAGTTAAATTTTGCATAACCAACATAAAATTTGCTGCATCCGTCTCTACAAACATAGTCTCTAACTCTATGAATGTCACCTTGACTTTCTTAACTTGCTCTTGAGAATTTGCACACATGTTGAAGAGAGAGAATAAAGCAGTATTAGTGAGGAGATAATTGGGATCTGTAATTAATTAAGCTCGTGTTTGTGAGATTTGCGCTCATATATAGGGAGAGAGGAAACGAGTTTTTGAGCATCCAACTGCTCTCACGTGACAAAAATCATCCTCTGCAAGTGCTCTCTCTTGACAAAAATAAAGAATCTGAGTTTTATATATGTTGCTTCCACTGTGAAACCGTTCCTGTTAAGAGTCACTGGCAGACGGGTCCATTGAGATTTAATCTGTCAGTGACTTGTATTTAATTGGGTCGCGCTTCTATATATATATTATGTCACAGAGATTTGGGTTACAAAACAAATGGTTGTGACTAAAGCAGGTTTTAAGTGATCAGATTCGGCTGACGCAAAATTGTTGCTATCATCAGAAACGCTTTTGTGTGTGTGTGTGTTTAAAGTGATCAGGTTCGGCTAACGCAAAAGTGTTACGTTGCTATCATCAGAATAAAGACCCTTCCAAAAAAAAAAAAAAAGAATAAAGCGAGCCACACTGGGACAAAACAAGCAATAGTAGTACCATGTTCTCCATTCTAACATAACACTGGACGGACCTGTTAATATCATATATGAATCTTCATTAGTTAATTAGAATTGATGTGTCAAAGCATTTCGTCAAAATTTGTACCAGAACACAGTATTAATTACGTATTAGTTATAAATGTAGAATATCTTTGCTATATTACATAATAATCTCAAATGGTTTCTTTATTATGATGATATTATGAAATAGTAAGATTTTATTTTGACTCTAAAATTATGTGTTCTTAGTTTTATACCAATAATTGCAACTAAATGCAATTATTTTACACGTATGATAATCATATAATTATGTTATAATTTTATTTTTTTTACTTTATTGGAGTATTCATATAATTAACAAAGTTTTTTTAAGTTTATGTAATCAGAAACAAAACAAGTAGTTGTATCGAAAACCAATTATATATAAATATGTTATAAGTACTTGAAAGATGTTTTATTCATACTTTTGAAAAATAAAGTTATTTTATTATATCATATCTATTTAATTACTATGTTTTGTATAAATATGTATTTGATAATTAATTTTGTTTATTACAATATTTATATGTGGGAACAGGATCAGTTCACTCTTGAAAAATGATTACTCTAAATTTCTCCAAAACCTTACAATTATATGCTAAAATTTCAAGAATTGTTTATATATTTTAAGCATCAACAGAATAATTACTCTAAAATTGATCTGCCAAAGTTTAACAGGAGTTTAGTATTTCAATTTATTACGAGTGCTGAGTGCATGTATTGTAAATAGTGAATAAAATAGAGACCTTATTGTAAATACTTTTTTCTAATTAATGAAATTGTCAGAGAGTTCTGACTCACCGACCTTCATAAAAATTTCCTATAATTAATTATCATAAAATTTCATACTATTTTCAAGAAAATTTTTTGTCAATAATTAATTCTCACAGTTCAAAATTTTTCCTCCACTGATGATCTCAACTTAGCATTTAAGGCCTCATCCACAAAGGATTAAGTCAAGACTGGAGAACAAAAAAGAACGCGTAAGAGGTACAATCAAATTTAGGCCAGGGGTGAGGGGTACGTTTATCTTTTGTGGATTGTCACTGTAGGATCACACGCTTGTACTGTTTTGCGTTGGGATACCGTGCCAACTGGCAGTGAGACAATTCTTAGATATTCAAATCGCTGAATTAATGTTCAGATGTTTTCCATTGAATAAAAATAGTTATAATAAAACACCTGTTGATCATATACTTAACGCATTCCAGTGGGAGTACAGGTTGGCAGTATATGCCATCTGGCTGTTAATTGACTCCCAGTCTCCTACCCAAATAGCGATCACTATACTTTGAAAAGTTGCAACAAGTTTGACGTGGAGAGAAGGAAACAAATGGTGATTATTGACTCCCAGTCTACTACCCAAATTGTAATTAACTGCATTCTATATTTGACGGCTGTTAATTGGATATCCTGTCGCACTATCAGATATGATATTCCAACTATCAAAATTTCCAGCTGGCGCATGTAAGAATATATAGTACATTATTTCTAGGTTTTTTTTTTTAATATAAGTTAGTGGTTAACTAACAATTTCAATTTTCAAGTCACCGTAATTTTTTTTTTAATGTTAGTGATTTTAAGTGTCAACTAACAATTTTATTGATAAAAAAAATAAGTTTACAACAAATTAAATGACTCTCTAATACGAAATCTAAATTTTTATTTTCACAAAATTCTCCAATACTCTAAATAACTCTAATATTCTAATCTTATTTATATACACTCATAATTATTCTATTACCTTAAATTCTATCGTTCTCTATGATAGAATTCGCTCTTTCGACCACCGCTGCGCTCCGACACTCGGATCTACTCACTCGTGCTCCGATTGAGATGGTGTAGAGATTCAATACTCAAAGCTCCAACGATATTGCGCTCTCAGCTCCGATCGACTCTGGTCCCTCCCCTCTCTCATTTTTCTTTTCACTCAAGAAAGTAGACCCGAGAGAGAGGGAAGGAGTTATATCAGAGGTGAGATCTAAAAAAGTAAGAGAAACAAACTAAAGAAGAAAATATGAAGACTAGGGAGAAGAAACGGCGGTGGCTAGGGTTTTTCTACTAGAGCGTCTTTTTCATATTTTTTCTTCTCATGAAATTTACTTTTTTACTCTCATAAAATCTAATTTAGTATTATAATCCTCATCTCGCTCCACAATCGGGTCCGCTTCTTTGAGATGTTGATCACTATAATACTTCAATCATCATCTCACTCCACGACCGGGTCCGCTTCTTCGATCACAGCCCGCGCTCCGACAACGACTGGACCTACTCACTGTCGCGCTCCAATCGAGATATCACTACAACAGAACATACTTTCAGCGACCGGAATTCCGGTCGCTGAAAGTTAATGCGCCGGTCACTGAAAATTATTCTGATCTCAGAAAGTCTAAAACGGTCGCTGAAAGCCCGGTCGCTGTAAGCCTTGTCGTAGATACTCTTCTGATGACGTCACCGGTCGTTGAATGACGTCATCCGGTCGCTGAAACTGTTTCTGCGACCAAAGATTTTTGCTCGCTGTTGTTTTTTTTGCTGACGTCATGTAACGTTATCAGAGACCACAAATAACGGTCGCTGATAGTCTATTTGGTCGCTGATGAGCGAGTTATCAGAGACCAATGTAGTTGGTCGCTGAAGCTCTATCCCGGTCGCTGATACTTATTTAATCATGTTTTTAGGTTTTTTGTTATTATTTACATTTGCACCATTTAATAATTGGTATCACACGTACCAACATACAACATACAAGCAAAAATAAATATCGATACACACTCAACATACAACACAAGCATACAAACAAATATAAACATAAAAATCAAAAAATAGTATATCATCTCATCAAACATAAACATCCGAGTAACATAAATAGTAAGTCTAAATGCCAAGCAGTACCATCAGCACCATAAACATAAATATCGAGTACATAACTATGCCAATAACATAAACAATATCATATGAAAGGTAGAAATATATAAAAAAACCTAAGCAGTACCATCACCGCTAACATCCGACCAATGCTCCTCGTCATCAGTGTTGTCATCATCCTTGTCATCCTGAGGAGCGGGCGGCGAGGCCTGGTGTGAGCCTGAACCTCCTGGCTGTGAACCTGAATCTCTGGCCTATGAGGTTGTAAGAAAGTAGTTTACATAATTAGGATTAGTTTACGGTTCACAATTAAACCATACTTATTGAATTTTATACCTGAGTAGCTCCCAACCGAGCCTCCAACCGAGCATCCACCCGAGCCTCGATCTGAGCCTCCATCTGACGAAGTATCTGAGAAGATATCCTGTCGATATCTTCTTCTGTGAGACGCTGACCTGGCGGCATAGAGGAATATGATTGTGAAGAATGCGACTGAGAACCGCTAGACCCACTGGAGCAAAACATGCCTCTCGTCTTGCCTTAAACATTAAAAGTAAGACAATTAGTACAAAATGACAAAACTAAAATAAATTTCAAATTTCAAAGAATGTTTGTTTTACCTAGAGCACCGAGACCATAGTTGTCGCCGTGGACATTCTGATCATCAATGCCCGTAGAGTACCAGAGGTCGACGTCGTATGCGGGCCATGCGCCTCTATCTGCTCCATACTTCTCCGTCATAGCTTTCTCATATTTTAGCTGCAAATTTTTTAAAATATAACAATAATGTTATGTACAACTAGAACCAATTGGTGTAATCTAAACGATTCAAAAGTATTATTACCTGTGCATTTGTAGCCTTAACATTAATGTATTCCCCCATTTCTTTTCTCATATGAGTAGGCTAGAATAACTCATCCGACCATCTGGGTTCGCACCCTTGTGTTTGCTCCTGTTAAGAATTTAAAAAATCATTTTATTTAAAAAAAGATTATCAATGTTAGATCGATTAGATTCAATTCGAATGAAAATAAATTAATTTAATAAAAAACAACTTACGAAGCGTTGTTTGTGAACAAGCATGTTCACAGAGCCCGTCGTGGCACCTGAACCTTCGGCATTGGCTCTATTTTCTGCATTCCGCTTGCTCCTACTGGTAAAATCGTCACTGCACCAATGATCGACAAGTCCGGGCCAGTACGCCGGCGTGATCCATTCGCAGTAGGGGCGAGGAGCAGCCCCACACTCCTTCCACTCAACCATTGAATCTCCGTATTGCTTGGTTGCTACCCCCTTGCACTTATTCAACATATCCTTAAGCCGTGCATTAGCTATCTTTCTAAATGTAGACCATGCCTCACGTTCATCTACATCAGGTGCAAACTGATAGTGCTTCTGCAATGCATAGTAGATAATTAATATCATCTGTTAGCTTTGAAATAAAAAGAAGTAATTATTAGAGGTTTTGTTTCAGAAAATTTTAGTTACCAAAAACTCTGCCTCGATAATATCCTTAGTATCCTGGGGAAAATCATTGTATCTGTAGTACGGGCCAGGGTAATTATTTTGTACTTCCTGCGAAATAATTTTTGCAACATCCTTCGTCTTCTCTGAGTGCCCTGCATCAAAAGTCTTGCAAATAAA
>JARJHM010001139.1:0-65598 GCA_033356055.1 Carex pumila | reverse complement strand
TTTGTGTTATCTTATGAACATGAGTAGCTAATTTACTTTGTTTCTAGGGCTAGGATGTAGTTTCTAGTTTGGTTTTGTTGCATGCTACTTGGATTTTTGTGATGAATGCTTTGTTTTTACTTTGTTGAGTAGTATTTCGATTGCTTTATTTGTGCTTGCTTGAATTGATTAGTCATCCCTCTAGATGAATGCGCACATCTATGTGTTAGGAGCCAAGTCTATGACATTTAATCCAACCGAATAAAGTATATGAAGTAGGGTGAAACCAAGGAGTAACCGAAAGGCGAAACTTTCCTTGAGGCGAAAGTCCTTGGATACTTTTAGTAAACCAACAAGTAACTTAGATAAATTAGGCCAAAATGCGAAAGTTGAAGTTTAACGCATCTAAGAGGGAAGTATTTGAGTCCGGTAATCGGGTGCTAGGCCAAAATGCGAAAGTTGAGGTTAGGTATCTAGATCTGGTCGATAGAAACCCTAAACATTAGTATCAGCACAGAAAACAGTAGCTGCAACATTAACTCGGGGTCCCATACGGGCCGTACGGGAAACCCTACGGGCCGTATGCCTCGGGACTGAACAGAAATGAAATCTGAACCCTGGAAACGCCTTTTTATAAATTTTAAACAACTTTAATTCTCTTTTATTGCTTTTAAATTTGTTATAAATCAGTAGAATTATTATAACCAAACCAAATCAATCTCTCTCACTTCTAGAATCTCAAGTAATTTTAGGATAAGTCCGGTTGTTTCCTTCCACTCCCTTGGATCGATACCTTAACATACTCATCGACAGGATAGTTCACTTGCTATCCGATTTGACAGAGTGTAACAAAGGTTTAAAAGGTATAGCTTGCTATACTGAAACTTTGAAGCATATAATCTGTGTGGACCAATATATATATTTTTTTTTTGGGGGGGGGAGGGGGTGGGATTTCTAGTGTACCCTTACAAACTTTAAACAAACTTTTAAGGAGCCAATTTGTCATAAAAACACCGTAATATTCAATATCCCATAAAAATATCTTTTTTGTAAATCTATTCATTTTTATTTAATTATTTTAAATTTTAGATCGACAAATATACTATTTAATTTGTTTTTTTAGTAAAAACTATACTATGTAATCTAAAACCTATCCATCTTCTTCACCGTATGTACCAAGTTTGAAGCATCTCTGATACAATTAGTGCGCTATATCCCCTATCTAGAGGAATGCGTATCCTCTGCATTAACTCAAAAAGAATCTTTTGAGTTAATAAATCTCAACTGTCGGATTTTAAATTGAGCCAATTTGGTCCCTGCTTATGATATAAGTGGCCCTTTAATCACCGTGTAGCGGGAATTAAAAGAAGGATAATTGAGGTGCCCTCCATTATTTTTTTTAGTGAGGCACAGCATTTTCAAAATTTTAGAGCAAACTCCGGAAGAAAGATATCGTGTGTATTAGTTCATTTTAATTTTGAACAAAAAGAAATCCCCATGGAGGCATTTCAGAGAATAAAATGGATTACTATATGTCTCTCTTGTAATAAAGAAACTTTGATTAATGGCCAAAACTTAATTCAGACAATCAAATTATCCACAAGCCCCAAACTCCAATTTTATTCTCATTATATAAAATTATTAAAATATGTGATGTTAGACATGCTATGTTTCATTTCGTATGAAAATGCATTTTCATACAAGAAAAAAAAAAAAAGAGGCATAGTCTAATTTAAGCTCAAGAAGGAAATGTCAGGTCAACTTAAAAAGTTAAAACTAACAGTTTGATTTCTGAAATTAAATATGGATTAATATATTGGGTCGAATATATGGAATATAGGATGAATTTTGATCTCTCTGAATAGATGCATATAAATAGGTGCAATCGATTGATGCATATGAACGGATGCGATTGAACTAGTGCGACTGAACAGATTTATATTGTCATTTCTTAAGTAATGATCTGATCATCATATCGAAACTTTAAATACACGCATTCTAAAAACAAAGAAAGTTAGAAACAAAGTAAAGGAGCTGTCAGTTAACACTATTGTTAGTTTTTATTTTATCATGTAACATATTTTATTATTGCGTATCAATTTTATTTATAGAATTAATGAAAATGCATTTGAATTTTTGATGAAAAATATTCAAATTGTCATCAAAAATTCAAATTGTTATTTATAAAATATACTGGTTCTAAAGGTTGCCTCAAAGTTATTAAATTATTCTTCTCTTATTTGGACGTATCTTATCATGTAAACTGTGTTCACTTATTTTACTGAAAGAGAGAAGTAAAAGAAAACGTCTAAGGTCTCCATCATTACGTATGAGGAAAACCAATCAAGATCAGTATTTACTCTTCCGTCTAATGATGTCATCACTTCATAACTATAAGATTTCAATTAGTTTGCTATTTTATTTTAGAATTACGTATTCTAGATTGTTTGTGTTCTAATTGCAAAACACGTTATAATTTTATAATAGCTATCAACTAGCACTTCGAATGACAGTTGTTTGTCAATCTGTTCATGTGAATACTGGTAAAGACATAATTGCTGTTGTTGCGTATATCTGACTCGAGAACGGAGAAGAAAGTCACTGCTCCTCGAAGATCTTTGCTGCGTGTTTAATGATAAACTATTTTAAAATTAATTATACACATAGATTCTGCTTTAAATATGAACAACTGACTGAATTAAATTAAATTATTACACCTTTATTCTACCCGAATTCCAACAACTAAGATGTAAAAAAAATTTAGTAGTTGAGTTGACAAATGTTACATGACATGACAAAAGTAAACCTTTAAAATCTTGTATGAAGGTAAAATGTTAGAAATTTTATTGATAGACTTATGCATAAATTTATATGCTCAACTTCTATCACTTGTTAAGAAGCAAAATAAGATTAGCATTGACAATTTTCAAAGTTCATCAAATAGTCCTATCAAAATTCAATTCGATAAAAAAAAAAACAATAGAAGACTAATAATTTATAACGGTTTAGTCACCGGCAACGACTAATAAGCTGATTAGTCCGACTAAACTAATAAGCTGATTAGTCTGACTAAACAATTAAGTAAATAAATAATTTTTAACCTATTAAAATGAAAAATTATAATATCTCAATTACGAATCGTGAAATAAAACTTATAATAATTTTTTGAACTGGACGACCCATCGGTTGGACCAATGAACTGTTGACCTGAAGATTTATCGGGTCAATGTCCGTTCAGGTTCTGATAACATTAAATAAAAGTATAAGGATTACTTTATTAGGAAAAGATTCAAAAAAGAGAGGGAACGCAAATTTGGAAATAACATTAATTTTTTTCGTAACAATCCGTTAACATATTAATCAAGAATAATTATTTTTGTACCCGCGCTACAGTACCGTGCTACAGTACCCGGACTTAAAAAAAATAATGTGTTATGGTCCCCACTAATTATATTGTGTCCACTAATAATAATTCTAAAAATATATTATATAGTCTCAACTAATTATTATTCTAAAATCCCAGCAGTACTCTTTCTCTATGGTCCCCACTAATTATATGGTTCCCCTTTCAAAGTCCCTGCACTAATTCCGTGTCAACATTTCTCTAACAAAAGTAGTTGATCTCATAAAAATAAATACTTCAGTGCATAGATATAAATACTTCAGTACATAGATATAAATACTTTATGTGTCTAAATATTAATACTTTCTGTGTCATATGTAAAAGTTACTTATATATTTATACCTTCGTAAATGTAAATACTTAGAAGATTAGATATCAGCACTTAAAAAAGTAAGATGTTAATACTTTGATGCGTAACTTGTTATAATAATCTCTTTTCGAGTTCTCTAATCATTTCCGCGTCAACTTTCCTCTAATAAACATAGTTTACCTCATAGGGATAAATACTTCAGTGTATAAGTATAAATACTTTCAATATTTAGATATTAATACTTTCAGTGTCATATGTAAAAAGTACTTGCAAAGGTATAAATACTTATAAGGCGAGGTATAAACACTTGCGTGACGACGAGCCTGAAAGTACGTCATCATGGATCTCATTTGAAAGAGAAAATTGCATAAATATTAATACTTTAAAAAAAATTCAAATTGTGGAGTTTTTGTAGTTCCCATAGGAAGTTATATTTATACATTTAATTTTCGGTGGTCTCCGGATACTGTAGTGCGGGTACTGTAGCACGAGTATTGCTATTTTGGTGCTACATAATCCACACAATAAATAATTATTCACATCATAAGCATGAATACTTTTGTACATAGATATAAATACTTCCGTTCATAGGTATTAATACTTTAGGAAAAAAAATTCGAATTGTGCAGTTTTTTTAATTCCCACAAGAAATTAAATTTTAATATTTAATTTTCGGTGGTCCCCCGTGCGGGTACAGTGCGGGTACTGTAGCGTGGGTACTATTATCAGCTTCCATTAATCAAACCATTGATTCATTTTGTTACTAAAGACACTTAACCAAATAAAATTATATTCTAAAACGGAAAGAGAATCTTATAATAATAATATATTAGCACCTTAAGGGGGGCTGTCTCCAATCTCCACCTTGGGCAATCGCTAATTTAACAATAGTATGCTCTATTATCATTAGATATTTGGAATCGCTATTTTCAGGACTTGTTTTAAAATATTCAGGGCACAATTCATTTTTTTTTTATCTTTATATCACTTTGCCCCTAATTAATATTTTCCTGATAATTTTTGTTTTAAACTTGATTAATTTTTTCCAAAGGTAACTATCTATTTAATAGGATAGATGCCCAGCGGTTTAGCTCCATTTTTATGGAAATAAGAAAATTGTTTTTTTTTTTCCAAATTTAATTTTCTATGACATTCATATAGTGTTAACTATATATAGTCTATCATGAAAACTAATATAATAGTATCAAATAATTCAAAAATCTTCATATCAAACAAATCATCATGCACTTGCGTAGAATGTGCATAAGAGATTTACTAAATCTATTAACTTTCTTAATTTATAGCAAGGATTTAATTAGAGATAAAAATAAGAAGAAATTTATTAAGGATAAAATCCACATTAAAAATAATAGCCCTCAATATTAGAAATGAAGATGTCAAAATTAGGATGAATGAAAAGGAAAGTTCGAAAGAGGAGCAGAATAAAACTGTATATCATTAAAATATACACCGAGTCCAGGGCGTACAGTTACCGTGTGATGCCACCCGAGCTACCCAGCCTAGGTTGACAAAAGGAGCTGATAGCCAGATACAATTTGTGCCCCCTTTTCTTTCCTTTTTCATTTTATTTTCCCTTTTCAAAAGCAGAGTATTTTCTTTTTCGTTTTTCGTTTTCAACCTTGCGTTTTGGACATGCTTTTCTTTCCGCCTTTCTAGTCGAATCTTCATCCTACTCCCCGTTCCTCATTCTCGCTGCTTCATGACCCATCTCTAGGATCAATTTCAAAAAGGGTGAGTGCGAGAGAAAGAGAAAGAGAGGCGGAGAGATGTTGCAACGAGCGGCGAGTAATGCGTACTCTTGGTGGTGGGCCAGTCGGATTCGGACGAACCAGTCGAAATGGCTGGACGGAAATCTTCAAGGTCTATCTTTCTCCTTCAAATTCGATTTTTTAAGTCGTGCCTTTTATTTGAATTTTCATTTTCATAATTATTAGTTTTTGGATGTGGCACTCGACCCCTGAAATGATCTTTTTCCTGCATAAGATTCAGCACTTACAATTAGAATTAAAAATTATGATCAATGTTTGCTTAACATGTGTTGATTTGGTATGTGCAACTTGAATTTGAGAATTGGTAGCGAGCCTCAATTCCAGAGATATTAACATTTTGTGAATTTTTGTGGATCATGATATCCAAGTGATCGTTTAAGTTGCTGCCACCTGTGCAACTGTAGCTATATAAACGGTGAGTATGGTGCAATTTGCCTGATAGTTTGTATAAATAGAAAGGAAATAATTGATGGAAGGGCTTGGTTGCAACAAGTTCAACAGTCAAGAGGGTTCATCTAAACAAAATGTTCTAGGGACCAAAAACTGAACCAAGCACTAGAGTTCAGAGGTCCAAATCAGATTTTCCTCAATCACTAACCAAAACTATTGACTTAAATAGTACGTAAGGCCCAAATAAGTAAAGCAATTTTTCTCATAGCTTGATCAAAATACAAATTATGTTGTACCAGAGATGAATGATCGGGTGACAGTAATTTTAAAGCTCCTTGGTGAAGAGGCTGACTCGTTTGCGAAGAGAGCAGAGATGTACTACAAGAGGCGGCCTGAGGTGATAAGCAACGTTGAGGAGGCATACCGAGCATATCGGGCCTTGGCTGAGCGGTATGACCATGTCTCAGGGGAGCTCCACAAGGCAAACCACACCATTGCAGCCGCCTTCCCGGAGCAGGTCCAATACGCAATGTTGGAAGATGATGACGAAGATGACTCTGAGCATGCACCTAAGGCCATAACACCAATCGACCCCTCCAAGATTCGAAAATCGACTGTTGAAGGTATGTAGTTCTAACCAGGGTTTTGGTCGGTGTGGATCTAGTTTCACTGTTGGTAACGTACTAACTTGGTATGAGTTTGTATCACTGGGATGTGGATTTGGTCAAGTTATGACCGGTATTCCTTATATTGTACATGCTGGGTCACCACAAAAACAGTAGAGACTTGAATCTGCATAGAGCAGGTGGCATTGCACCATGGATTTGGTAGTGGACCGACTGGTATCAGTTTCAGTCATGAGGATAAAGGTACTGTATGCTATGCTTTATGCATACTATATTACTATTGCAGCCTTCAATGACCAATTTCAGATTTTGATAAGCTCTCTATATCTATTGCATTATCAAGTATTGAGCTATAGCCACAGCTTGAGTTTATTGTTCTCGACATGATCAGGTTTATTGAAGAAGAAAAAGAGGGACAAGGAGAAAGAGAAAAGAAAACCCAAATCTAACCTGAAATTAAGCATAGAGAAAGCACAAGCAGAAATAGATCGCCTCCAGAAAGCCATTCTTGTGCTCCAGACCGAGAAGGAGTTCATTAAATCCTCCTACGAGAGTGGCATTGCCAAGTACTGGGAGATTGAGAAACAGATGGTGGAGATGCAAGAGGAGGTCTGCTCATTGCAAGACCAGTCAGGGGCAACTGGCACAGTTATTGAGGATGAGGAAGCACGTGCACTGATGACTGCCACAGCCTTGAAATCTTGTGAGGAGGCTATTGTGCGGTTGAAGGATCAGCAAAAAGAGTCAGCTGAGCAGGCTCGGGTTGAGTCCGAGCGGATTCAAGTTGCTATCGAGAAGTTGAAGTCTATTAAGGCTGAGTCAAATGAGCCTGCTCAAAATCAAGAGTTGACCGAGTCAACCGAGCCAATTAAGATTTTTGATGAGGCAGAGGGGATTAAGGTTCAGCAGCAAGACCAACTTGATGTGATATGTGAGAAGGTCAAGCAGCACTTTGAGATGAATCCAGAAACCTCTGTGGAGGAAATTGCTAACAAGATAGATGAGCTTGTGTGTAAGGTGATTGAGCTTGAGATGACGGTTTTGTCCTTGAATACTCGGATCAATCACTTGAGTGCTGAGAATGGAGAGTTGGAGAAGCACTTGAAGAAATTAGATGAGGAGAAGACAGGGCTGTTTAATGGCTCAAATGATTTAAATATAAAACTGAAGGAAGCAGAAAAGGAGTTAAAAAGTGTGAAGGATTTGGAAAAAAGTGTCAAAGAAGAAGAGAGTGCCGTTGCAAATGGGTTTACTGAGGTGGTGAACTGTTTGCGAAATGTTTCCAAGAAGTTCGAGACTGGAGAGGTGAAAGAGACAAATGTAAGTTCGAAAGAAAACATGGTCGATTTTGTTCAATCTGAGCCTGCTTATGAAAAGAACTCATTTGATGAAAAGGATCAAATAGTTGGTCCAACCAGTGGACCGACAGTGGGTGATGCTGCCAGTTCATCAGTAATTGGTGAAGAAGATGTGAAAGAGATTGTGGAAGTTCATGAAATTAAAGAAGAGTTGGTGAAAGATCAAACAGTCGAAAGTCTAGAAGAGGAGAAAGTTGAGGAAAGAGAATCAAAAGAAAATGCACTTCAAATTTTGGAACACAATGCCACTAAGATCATGGGTAAAGAAGAAGACGAGGTCAGAGATGAAAAAGAGCCAAAAATGACCGAGGACAAAGGAGAGATCTTTTCACAAAATGGTGAGATCGTTGAGATAGATTCGTTAAAAGCCAGTAAAAATAAGTACAGAAGAGGAATCTCTTTACAACAAGGTGAGGAGCAATATGCACCTTTGACAGAAACAGTACCCAATTTCAGAGGAGAAGAGAAAGATGGTGCACTGAGCTGGCAGGAGTTGTTATTAGATGGGCTCGAAGGTAGAGATAAAATTTTACTGGCTGACTACACTGCAATCCTTGGAAGTTACAAGGAGACAACGAAGAGGCTCAATGAGGTAGAAAAGAGAAATCAAGAGCAGTTTAGCGAGATGGCAAGGTTAGTTCAGGAATTACGGAAAGATAATGCCTTGAAGGATGAAGAGATTCGGTCTTTAATGCAGTTATTGAGCTCCTTTAAAATGAACTCCAGTGGCAGTGATGTGGTTGCTGATGGGTCCAGTGCAATATTTGAGACAGAAAATCTAGAGCGAAAAAGTGATTCATCAATTGAAGAGAAACTGCAAGTAGACATTGATTCGATGTTTGAAGAGAATTTCAAATTCATGCTAAGAATTAGCGCTTCCTTGAATTGCACGCAAGAATTTGAAACCAGATACAAGAAAATAGAATCTGAGTTAAAGAAAGCAGCAGACAAGTGCAAGGAGGATTCAAGTAAAGGTTCCTTACCAGATTCAGATGCAAAATCAAAACCCGAAACAACTGAAAAAAGACTGAGGGATTTAAAGACCGAACTTGATGTGTGGCTAGAACAAATCACATTGCTCAAACAGGAACTACAAGGCAGGGTTTCATCCCTTACCGGTATGCGAGATGAGATAAGTGAGGCAGTACGCAGTAGCACTGCTATTGATGGGTCCCGCTTGTCAGTATTTCAAGGCGAGGTGCTTGGGTTGCAATTGGGGAGTGACAAGGCTGAAATTGAGTTGCGTGCAGGTCTAGATGTTGTAAATGGCATACGGATTAAAGTGGATAGTGAGCTGTCTAAGATTAAAGAGAGCTTTGAGTTGCCAAGGTCTGAAAGCGAGCGTAATACCAAGTGGGAACACTTCAAGCAACACCCGAGTAAAAGCCGGGTCCCACTGAGAAACTTTCTTTTCGGGCCGAAACCCAAACCTAAGAAAAAGCCCTCATTTTTTGCCTGTATTAATCCTGTGTTCCAGAAGCAGTATAGTGACCGGGAATGATTCAAAATTATTAGGTACTTACCTTCTTGATTAGTTGTTTTGTTTTATCTTCTAAATAACTATGTGGTCAGGAGGCAGGGGTTTTACAGAAAAAACGTTGTTCTCATGTCCATAAATGGTGTTATAAACTTTTTGTAATATTGCGACATGTTTTGTTAAATTGGATTGTCTAAATGGCAGCTCCCTGGATATGTAGAATACAACTGATCTTTATTGTATATGCAAGAGTGAGCTTGATTCGACTAACATATAACTGAAATTTTGTAGGTTCTGCATTCATAGAAGACAAAGGTGACGAGTGTGAATAAAGATGAGGTGAATTAATGATGGTGGATATCTGAGTCCAGTATTTAAGTCGGCTCAGTTGGTCTACAAAGCCACAGAGATTTGTTTGATATTTATTTTTGGTTTTTTTTTTTTTTGGAATGTAAATATTCTTGTATTTTCTATTATCTTTCAAAGATAAAATTCAAATTCATACTAAATCGATTGATTTTAGTGAAGTTTTCAATAAAAGAGTTTGTAATGAGATCTGTGTTACCGGCTATCTGATGTCTATGTCAATTATTGATTACAATGTTATTATACATCTGGTTGTGAACTTGTGATTTGATCATCTTATGTGCTACTTGTTTTCTATTTGAACATAGTGTCTTCGATTATATGCAGGGCAGCAGTACGTAGATCCTACAATTAGTTTGGGAACTTGCAATGCTAGATTTAAAACTGAGTATAAAGGCTATAATTACTTTACTCGTGGAAATAAATTATGAAATTAATCCTATCTCATCAACAAAAATTAAATAAAAACATTTTGGATTTTTTTTTTTTAAAAAAAAAAAAAACTTGGTAGAAGCTGCGAAGGTGGATTCATTGATACCAGTTCGCGCTCAACTACGCTCTAGACCACAGCTAAATGTGTTCTATTAACGCCAGCCTTGCGAGGCCACACTAGATGTTCTAATAAATTTCTTTGTTAAATTTTATTCAATAAAAAATGAAAAACGCATGTTGTTTTCTACAATAACAACGATTTAAGAGGTAAAACATTACAGACATATCAATATCTTCAATTTATACCAATGTTTTAAATAGCTAGCTATAGTTTTTTCGGACCATAAACGCTAAGTTATGAAATAAAAGTGCGCTAATTCAACTATGACTGCTATAGCTGTAATAGCGTATGTTGTTTTCTACAATAACAACGATTTAAATGATTTAAGAGGTACATTACAAACATATTAATATCTTCAATTTATACCAGTGTTATAAATAGCTAGTTATAGCTGCGCTATAACTTTTTTGGACTATAAACATTAAGTTATAGCTGTAACACAGCCGACCGCTATTAACGCTATGCGCTATTACTATCGCTATGCTACATGGGTTTATTTTTGCAATTTACATGAGTTTCTGTGCTTGTGTTTCTATTTCTAATACTACATGATCTTCTATGATAAGTATGCTAAATTCAACTATGTGCTTCTATTTCTATTTGTGATTTAGTCTTTCATTTTAGAATCGGAAAATATTCAAATATTAATTATTTTTTTGCTTGTTCTTTGTCTAGTATTCATTTATAAAATTATTGTTGTTTGTTTAAATTAAAAGTTGATTTTGATTATTATAATATATTAAATGTTCAAATAAGTATACCATCTTCATTTCACTTATAAAATTAATTGCTCTTCGTCTATTATTATATGTAATACTATGAAATATAAACTATTAAATAATGTTACTTTATAGGTCTTTTTCTTTCTTTCTATTTACATGATAGAAAAAAAAGTATAGACTTAGATTAGTTGTGATTTAGTTGTTATTTTAATTCTCTAATATTGATTATTTGATAATTAGTAAAAATATAAAATATAAATTTTGAAAAGAAAAGAAAAAAATGCTATGTATGATAGCTTTCGCTATAACTATACCATTCGTCATAACTTTTTTTTTTTAATCTCCACACTGTGTTGCTATAATTGCTATTTAAAACTTTGATTTATACAGTTGTTAGGATCCTTTTGACCTGGGAGGATACGTTTCTTTGACAGTGGCATTGTGGTTAACACTACCAGAAATAACTATCCGAATAGAACTATAGAAATTAGCTAGTAAAGTCTTCTCTCCATTACACAGGCTAAAGCTAATCCAAAATATTATGTAGTTCTGGTGTCAAAACTTTCAAAGGGAAAAAAAAAAGAAAGAAAAAAGGGATGATTCCAAAATCTATACAAGGTCAGAAAAGTTGGAGGAGATCTATATAATAATTTATACATTTCAAATCACATGGCCAAGTGCTATTTCATCTTCTATTTCATCATTTTCTTCAAAGAGCTTGAGAAACCGAAGCTGGTCCTGTTCTCGTTTCCTTCTTTGCCAGTATTTATATACATATACCGCAGCAATAACAGTCAAACTAGAAGCCAGAAGAGATACTACCACCACCATCGCTACATTCTTTTTCTTCTTAGGCTCTCCTCTGTCCGGCGCTGTTGTAGAATTATGGGAACCTGCTTCAACACAAACCATATTGTCTATTAAATTAACTTGCCTCTTTGCTCATCAATCTTTTGCAAGGACTTCAAGGAATAGTTCTTAGATGTTAATTATTTAGTATTTACTAAAATTGCTGTCAGGTGTTATTTATAATCAAATAGTTGGTAATGAATAATTGGGGCCTATAAGTAATGCATGCTCAGAAATTAGGCACGGAATGAATTTGATCATGCAACCTCAAGGAAACTTGTAGTGCCAAATAAATCCCTGTTAAATTGCTAATTTTGGAACTGCCCAAAAGAACAACTGTGCATATATGACTTAACAACGCGTTTATCTTATTCTAGAACAAAATATTGCATCAATGAAGGAAAGGAAAACGTGCTCACCAGAGCCACCACCACAATCTGAGCATATAAAGGTGGCATTGAATTCCTTCTCCTTAAAATGGATATATTTTCCTTTTACAAAATCATCAGAGCACATCTCCCATTCATCAAACACATCGTCAGATTTGAAGGTATCCTGTTCATAAATGCCACACCTCTTGCACTTCTTCTCTGGTAGCTCTGTCAGTGGCTGACAGTATTTATAACACGGTGTGTTATTTTATATCGGAACATGTAATCGCAGCTACTTTGGAACAAACACTTGTTTTCAGTACTGCTACTAAACCAAACAGCATATACCAGATCTTGATTATGGATTATTCAATTAAGCCTCAAGGAAAAAGTAAAGAAGAAAGTCTGTTTTTGGTCCCTAAACTATTGAACTTGATCCAAGCCAACCCCTGGATTTTTTTGTGTTCAATTAAGCCCCACAACTATTGTCTTTGGTTCTGTCTAGCCCCTGTGCCTATTTGAGCTATGGACTCTTATATTAAGTCAACTGATTTGGTGTCATCAGCAATGAATCAGGCATTTATGTTGCATTCTAACGAATGATATAATCAAATAAAGGTCTCCCAGAAAATAAAATAAAGAACAAAAGTTCAGAACATATTGTCCCCCTCTTCATCTCTTCCAGTCCTCTTAATCTCACAATTGCGCAATAACCTTTTCGCATTTTGCCTCTTTTTGTGAAGCCAGCACATTACAAAAATATTTTTTTTCTTGGAAAGTATGTAATGAAAATTTAATTCAGATTCATGCCATGTAATGTCCAATTGCCACGTCAATGGAGCTAATGATGTTAACAGCTTAATAACAGGACTACAATAAACCAAAGACGATAATCAAGGGACACAAGTAAACAAAAAGAAAAAGAAGTGCCGAGACCTGATTGAATCAGGTTTAAATTTTAATAGTTCAGGGGTCAGAAATAAACTTTTCTCAAAAATTATAAAAACTTCAATTGCCACTGCAGACTTTAGTCCAATTTAGTATCAATTCAATGGTGCAGCATTAAACATGCAGAAAAGACTTAAAAAAGGCTTATGATCAAGTCTAGCATGAGGGACTTGAAAATACATGCATGCTGGGCCATGGGCACATTATGTCGTACACCATTCAAGATATACTGCTCCATACTGGTACCATCACCATCTTACGAAAAAAATTGCTATTCTATCCTCTAGTTCGAGCTAGATGTGGTTAAAAAACTAAAATCACAGTAAAATCATGGTACCTATAAAAATGCTAGAAGGCACTTAACATAGTAATATGCCTTGTCAATGACTAAAAAAATAAATAAATGACAACTAACCTGCCAAGATTCTTGACCCTTGAAACTGTACAAGAAATCAGTTGCCTTCACATCAGGCAATATAGTCTTGTTTTCTCCTTTACAACTGAAGTATACAATCGGTTTTGAAGGCAGCCACTCGTGCGCATTAAATATCTCAATTGAACCAAGTGTGACCAGTCTCGATGAAATACTTCCTACCAAAATATTTAAAAAAGAATGAAAATCAATATAGAAGCTCAGAGGTGACATTTTTCCGCTTGGAAACAAGAAAATTACAAAATTTCTCCCGAAAAAGGTGGGTTACTTTGTGTCCCGGCGGGCTTTCTGACAGAAAATTGGATACCTCCAGATATTGTATTCAATTTGATTTTAATATATAATCATATCTGGGTGAGCTGAAGCTAATCATTCAATTTCATGTTCATTGATTGAAATTCCAAAAGCTTCTTAACAAGAACATGCTACAACTTTTAAGTTAGGATACAAGAAAGCTCCCATCCAACCACAACCATAATTTATTTTTCGAATAGTCTTACAGTAATAGAGTTGATCTCATGGATATTCACAATTTCTTACCTGGAATCGAGCTAAGAAGGATGAAAGAAAGAAGAAAAAGGGGGTGAATCGAGCTTGAGGAGCAGCATAGAGATTGATTTCGCCTCATACCGATAAAGAAAGCAAAGATATTACTGAACAGATTGAAGGATCGGATCGAAAGAGAGAAGCGGAGAGGCAAGGAGGTAGAGTTTTTTTTTTTTTGCAATTCAAAGAAGTATTCTACAAATACACGCAGCATTAAATCAAGAATCTTATGTTAGCGTCAATTATACTTCTGAGCTCTCCAGGGTCAAATGTCAATGGTCGAATCAGTAATTTTCCGGGCAAAAGATTTCAACAGAGTTGTTATAGCTTCAAGCAGCGCGAAGACTACAGAATCAAAACAGAACTGCGTCTGGTTGTGGCGCTGCATAAAGTGAAAATTACTCTGTTAAAATCATTGCCCAATTTTCCCGAGTGCTTATCCTCTGAGATATCTCAACTTTTGCGTGACCCACGTGTCCGGTGCCTATTCGGGGTGATGTAGGGGTCAGTATTATGTGTGTTTTAGGATTCGTGCAGAACGTATTTAAACAGTTGAGATTTTCCATAAAGTCACGCAAAGTTTGAGATATCTCAGAGGATACGAATTCAATTTTCCCGACCGACTTCTGGTTTGTAGCGGATCCCATGGACCCAAACTCATATAAATCCGTGTTTCTCTGAGAAAACTTCTAATAATACAAGAGCATTTATATCTCTAAAACTCAAAATAATTTCTAAATAACTGTTAATTATTTTTTAGAAATTATGGTCTTTAAAGTTTCTAACTCTCACATCTCTGAAACTCATTTTAGAGTTTCTATTAAGCCACGTCAGTAACAAATTAAAAAGGAGAAACAATTTGAGCCAATCATTTAGTCAATATAGAGTTTATAAATAGTTTCTTAATAAGAAACTTTCATGCATAGTTTCTAAATAAGAAACTCTCACATCCCTGAAACTGGATTAAAAACTGCCACGTCAGATTAAAAACTCTAATAGTTTCAGAGATGTAGATGCTCTAAGTCCGAGAAAACATAAGCCCTAGAACTAAAGCCCCAAAAGAAATGATAAAACATTTTATGGCCTATAAATTAAAATGGGACATTACAGATAGGTTTTCTCGGGCTTTTAATTTATCAGCCATAGAATTAAAGCCCAAAAAGAGATCCTCAAGAATTTAGCTTGTTATGATCTCAAACAGGATTTAACTACTTAACACAATCAAAGAGCGGAGACGTCAATATCTCGTTTCTGATTGTCAACAAAACAGGAATAAATTCTATGGTCGATAACTTACTAAAATAGATTTTCTCGGGCTTTGATTGTGTTTTAGTAGTAAATTCCTGTTTTTTCTCAGGCTTTGATTGTGTTTAGTAGTGATTTTTGTTTGAGACCATCATAATTCACAAGCTAAATTTCACTATAAAAGATTATACAACTTAGCATTAACCCATAAAAGAAAATAAAGTGATTAATAATCATAAATACAGATTAGTAAGCTCACAGTGCCCATCCTCTTAAAGGAGAGAGAAATGATACAAACAGAGGTCCAACAAAATAGAAGAAAAAAACAACAGCCGAAATTGACAATAAAAGGAGCCACATAATTAATCAACAGAAAAGACATGGTACTCCAACTGATACGCCCTGGTAAAAAAAGCCGGCCAACAGAGGTATGTACACAGTATGCTACTAACTGTTGCTGCACCGATCATCATGTACATGACCACTATCTGGAGTTGCACAGCCTCTATTGGAGAAGCCCCACCCATAATCAGACCTGTCATAGCACCCGGTAAAGCAATTAGACCCACCGTCTTTGCACTGTCTATATTTGGAGATAAGGCAATGCTCAACGACCGTTTCACTTGTTGCAGTGTAGCCTGTCGGGGTGTGGCGCCAAGAGCGAGAGCAGTTTCAACCTGCATACATAAATTGCAACATTTTCTGTATAATTAATAGACCCAAATTGGCTCCAATCGATATTTTTTGGTCTCTTTCTATTTTGGTTTTCTGTTTTACAAAGCCCATAGGTGGTCTTTTACTAGTTAGTACTAGATCTTGGTATCGATTTGCACCTACATCAATTTGACTGATTTTGACACCTTCTATACCTTTTTTCCCTCTCTGGTTTGTTTTGTATTTACTTTGCAAAATGAAGGTAAATTCGAACTTTTTTAAGCAACTATTGCATAATTCAGGGCCAGTACAGATGCAGGAATTATTACTTGCTCAATTATAATTGTACCGTACCAATGCTGTCCACAACTAGTATACTGGCCAACATGAAATTATCATGTACTAAGTATTAAAACACAAACCAAGTTCTTTTGGATCTTGACATCATCACGGAGCTTTTTCATGGTCACTCCAACAACTGTCATGGCATTACCGACCATCATCCCTGCTATCGGTATGATATACCTCGGTGTGAAGGGAAAAACATTTAACACCACCAGAAGAAGCATTGTGACTAAAGTTCCTGCCAAAATTGACGTCCCTGCTATGTATTTTCCCCTTGGCACCTGTTTGGCTCTCTCGCCCGCAGTGTATCCTGCCACTGATACCTGAAATTACATATCGATGTAAAATTATAATTGTGTAATTAAAAAATTTAGCAGATCGAGCTGAAGTGATACTGTGATAGTTAATTCATTCTGTGCGCTTGTATAAATGGTCCGGTGTCAGAATAAGTAAAGCTGAATCAAGCCCTTGTCATCGAACAATACATAACCAAACAAGCAGATACAAGTGATACAAAAATTATAGAAAAGAAAAATGGTTTTTCAATTTTAAGAGTGAGTCTATGGTACTATGCATATGTTATCGTGCTACGGCTCTATATTTGAGTTTTCAAATTCTAACGGTCGATCCGAACCTTTCATCTTGTTCTCCATATTAATATGTGTTTGGAGACCATATTTTATATTTTTTGAAAATTTTTTTACTATTTTTTTAGATATTTAGAAAATCACTTAATCTGAAAATTCTGGACCATCCAAAAACACTGATTTTCAATAAATTAAAAAAAACAGTAAAAAATTTTCAAAAAATATAAAATTTGGTTTCCAAACACATATTAATATGGATAACAAGATGAACGGTTCGGATCGACCGTTAGGATTTGAAAACTCGAATATAGAATAGTACCATAGACTCACTCCAATATTAATTATGCGCTTCATACCATAAAGAGATAAGCAAGGAGGATCCACCCGGCGTTGTTCTGAGTGAAGATGAACTGAAGCACGAAGCCGATGACAGAGAGCTGGAGAAAGGCTCTAGCCATGGCGAAGAGCATCTCCTTCTCCAGAGCTAGCTTCTGGCTGAAAGACAGAACCATGGCCATGACCACCACCACTGTCGCCGCCGCAGGCTTCAGCATCCCCGTCAGGAATTCCTTCCAGAAGGTCGGGTCTGACGGGTCGAGTTGCCCCAAAGCTTCCCATGCTTGGGTCGTTGAATTCACCAGAAACATGTTTGCAAATATTAATTTGCTGAGATGTGTCCTCGAGGAATGATGGTGTTGACTTGAAACCGTGCTTTTTCAGGTTCCGCTTTTATTTGGGGAAAGAGGTCAGAATTCATATCCTCTGCATTAACTAATCTTTTGAGTTAATGAATTTACACCGTTGAATTTGTGTTAAGATTCGTGCAGATTAAATCTGCACTAATATTGGAACCCTCTTATGTTATAAGCAGTGTTGGATTGGTTCCGTTTAAAATCAGACGGTTCAGATTTATTAACTCAAAAGATTCCCTTTTGAGTTAATGCAGAGGATATGCATGCGAGAGGTCGTGGGGTAGTGTAGAAGATAATACTTTGGCAGCTTCAAGTATTTAAAATTTTACATGCAGCTATTGTGTAAAGTGTCTGGTACAGTTGGGTGTACGAAAACATTACTGATAAAATAAAGAGAGAATCAAATATATATATAAAAAAAAATCGAACTGGGTTTTAAAATATTAAGTTTTATGTGGAAATCATAAGACATGACGACAATATTAAGTTTTAATTGCTTTCTCAAAAAAAGTTTTATTTGGAAATCATATGGCATGTCCTTTTCCTCTGTTAAATATTATATTCATTTTGTCTTGGACAGAAAGATAAGTTAAGAACCGAGGAAGGGCGTTTATGGGGTAGAAAAGGCCAGTGCCCAACTAATATTGGCTTCTTGTAATTGTCGCTTCGTTTTCATATCCATTTGTCTCCGTTTATTTCGAACTGCAGAGGGTCCAATTCACATATGACCCTTTGGAACATGATAGTACATTTATCAGAGTCTGTTTGAACTGGAGATAAGTTCGAACATCTGTCTTTATTTCGTTTTTTCTTTAAACTTGCGCAGAAGCTGCGAAGCTGTGACTTGTGAGTAGACTTTTGCTTTTACCCGAACGGGTATGACCCGTTGTACCCGACCCGTACCCGTTACCCGAGGTATCCGTACCCGTGCCCGGGTATAGGCGGGTAAAGGGTACACGGGTACGGGTTTGAGACAGACCGGACTCATTGATTCGGAAACAAACCCACCCAACCCGTACCCGTTTTACCCGTACCCGAAACCTGTCTACCCGCACCCGTTTTACCCGTACCCGCACTCGTTTACCCAACTAACTTTACCCTTTTACCCGTTTACCCGTGACCTTTACCCGTTTATCCGTGACCCTTTACCCGTTTACCCGTTTCATTTGAAATTTGAATTTTTTTGCCGCCGGTTCAGACAAACCGGGCCCGGACCGGTCAAATCAAACCTGGCCGGACCCACCCGGGTCAAATCCCGGTTTTTTTTTTTTTTTTTTTTAATTTCGAATTTAATTCCCCCCTCCAATTTTTTCTTTAAATACACCCCCTCTAACTCTCTTTCTCTCCACATTCTATCTCAAACTCTCATTCTCTCAATTTTCATTACTCTCAATTTCTCTATTTATTTTTTAAAAAAATTATATAGTTGTAATTTAATTCATTATACAAATACGCAAACGGAATTACGAAGGTATCGAAATTACAAAGTTCGGCACCTCCCGCAAGATTTTTCCGCGAGATTTAAAGGTTAGATTTATTTTATGTTAGATTAATTTATTTTTGTAGAGTAAATTTAGTTTAAGTTAGATTTATTGAAAGTTAAGTAATTAGATTTGTTAAATTTGTTAAGTAATTAGATTTGTTAGATTTATTTTATATTAGATTTGTTAAATTTGTTAAGTAATTAGATTTGTTAAATTTGTTAAATAATTACATTTCTTAGATTTATTTTATGTTAGGATTGATAGATTTATTGAATATGTTAGATTTATTTAGTTTATGTTAGATTTGTTAGATGTGAAGTAATATCTGTTTTGAATATGTTAGTTTTTTTTAAATTCGGATTTATTTTTAATA
Source organism: Carex pumila (assembly GCA_033356055.1). Lineage (NCBI taxonomy): Eukaryota > Viridiplantae > Streptophyta > Magnoliopsida > Poales > Cyperaceae > Carex > Carex pumila. The sequence continues at coordinate 46,097 of JARJHM010001139.1, read as the reverse complement.
GGTTAGAAAAGATGTTAGTTTTTTTTTTAAATTTGTGACGTAATTAGATTTGTTTTTTTAATATGTTAGATTTTTTTTAATTTGTGAAGTAATTAGATTTGTTTTTTGAATATGTTAGATTTTTTTTAATTCGGATTTATTTTTAATAGGTTAGAAAAGATGTTAGATTTTTTTTTTAAATTTGTGAAGTAATTAGATTTGTTTTTTGAATATGTTAGACTTTTTTTTGAAATTCGGATTTATTTTTAATAGGTTAGAAAAGATGTTAGATTTTTTTTTAAAATTTGTGAAGTAATTAGATTTGTTTTTTGAATATGTTAGATTTTTTTTTTGAAATTCGGATTTATTTTTAATAGGTCAGAAAAGATGTTAGATTTTTTTTAAAATTTGTGAAGTAATTAGATTTGTTTTTTGAATATGTTAGATTTTTTTTTTGAAATTCGGATTTATTTTTAATAGGTTAGAAAAGATGTTAGATTTTTTTTTAAAATTTGTGAAGTAATTAGATTTGTTTTTTGAATATGTTAGATTTTTTTTTGAAATTCGGATTTATTTTTAATAGGTTAGAAAAGATGTTAGATTTTTTTTTAAATAGATTAGATTTATTTTTCTGTTTTTGTACTTTCTGTTTTTAATTTCTGTTTTTAATTTCTGTTTTTTAATTTCTGTTTTTTAATTTCTGTTTTTTAATTTCTGTTTTTAATTTCTGTTTTTAATTTCTGTTTTTAATTTCTGTTTTTTGCTTTCTGTTTTTAATTTCTGTTTTTAATTTCTGTTTTTAATTTCTGTTTTTTAATTTCTGTTTTTAATTTCTGTTTTTAATTTCTGTTTTTAATTTCTGTTTTTAATTTCTGGTTTTAATTTCTGTTTTTAATTTCTGTTTTTAATTTCTGTTTTTAATTTCTGTTTTTAATTTCCGTTTTTAATTTCCGTTTTTAATTTCTGTTTTTTAATTTCTGTTTTTTAATTTCTGTTTTTAATTTCTGTTTTTAATTTCTGTTTTTAATTTCTGTTTTTAATTTCCATTTTTAATTTCCGTTTTTAATTTCCGTTTTTAATTTCCGTTTTTAATTTCCGTTTTTAATTTCTGTTTTTAATTTCTGTTTTTAATTTCTGGTTTTAATTTATGTTTTTTAATTTATGTTTTTTTAATTTATGTTTTTTAATTTCTGTTTTTAATTTCTGTTTTTAATTTCTATTTTTAATTTTTGGTTTTAATTTCTGTTTTTAATTTTTGTTTTTAACTAGGTTAAAAAATGACATCTCCTCATCACGAATCGGTGGAAGAAACATTTGAAGCGAGAATGTCGGCTTCTATTTTTGGCCCCGATATGCCACCACCTAATTATCTTGATAGTTCCTTCCAAATGCCACCACCTAATTATCCACCTAACTATCCACACAATTATCAAAGAAGGGACCAAATCCTAGATTTAAATTATCAACAACCCCCACAAATGCATGCACCGTATTATACTTCAAACAATCCAAACGCCTACATTCCACAAGAAACATTTCAACCGACACCATCGTATACATATGGAGGCACTTCTTCTGTAGCATCGAGTCAATTTACTCCCAGTATAAAAGGTACTCCTTCGAGAAGTGCCCCTGAAATTCAGGAAGAAGCTGTCCCTCCTTCGACAAGTGCCCCCCCGCAACAACCAGTGGTAAAGAAGGCTAGAAGACCTTCGGAATACAATCAACCGTGGAAGAGATTTTATGAGATTACAAAAGAGGATATTAAGTTTTCGAGTGTTAGATTCTCCGCACACCGCAAATGTAATTTTCAAATCTATTATTGAGGTTTTACAAGAGTATAACCTTAAGAGGGATATGGCTAACAAGGTTTTTTCTATATCTTTCGATAATGCTAGCAACAACATTGCTTCCATTGAAATTTTTAAACGGTCACTAAACCCGATTATGAATGGTGAAATGTTTCACCAAAAGTGTGCTTGTCATATACTTAACCTCGTCGTGAAGGCGGGACTTAAAACAGAAGCTATAAAATTATTGATAGTTAAATTTAAGGATGCCCTCAACCACATTGTTTCAAACCATGAAAGAAGACAAGAGTTTGCAAAGTTGTGCATAACCTATCGACTAAGCAAGTTGAAAGTACCTTGGGATATAGATACCCGTTGGAACTCAACCTATAGGATGTTGAACCGATGTCTTCCTTACAAAGCTGTCATAGGGGAGTTTTTGAGGGGATCCACCCCTGAGGGAATGCAATTGGAACCCACCGGCGGGGAATGTGACCAACTAGAAAGGCTTTCAACATTCCTAGGAACCTTTTTTGAACCAACCGTCAAACTATCCTGCTCGTATTCTCCGACGGCATTTGAGTTGTTGGGGCAAATCTACCAAATTTCCAAGGTGTATCGTAATTTGGAACAAGTAGAAACACACGATAAATCTCTCACACCGATCGTAGAGGCCATGAAACTAAAATTTCTAAAATATTGGGAAGATGTACCCCTCCTGGCCATTATCGCAAGCTGCCTCAACCCGGCATACAAGAAATATTACACGATCAAAATGGTTGAAGCATACAAAGGTAATCTACATTTAGATGCAACCGGGGTCAAGGCATACGTGGATGCGAAGTTCGCTGAGATGTTTAACATATACAACTCAAGAATTAGTGGCAACCAAAACCCCTCTTCGTCCCGGGCTGGTCCTAGGTATGAATAAATATACATGATGCTTTTAATCTTTATTATTTATAATATCTGCATTATTTGTCCACTAATTTTTTATTTATTTTTTAATAGTTCCAATTTCAGGAGCACTAGCAGTAGTGGATTGTTAGCAGATTTTCAGTTAGATAGCGAACCGCACGCATCCACAAACGAGTTAGTGAGCTATTTAAATATGCGCAACAAAAACGAAAACGTTGACATCATGACGTGGTGGAAGAGGAATCAAAGGTCTTATCCAACACTGGCGATGATGGCCCGCGACGTCTTTGCCGTACCCGTGTCAACCGTCCCTTCAGAAAGTTGTTTTAGTTCGGCGAACAGGATCCTCTCCGACAAACGCAGTAAATTGGGTCCACATGTTTTTGAGAGACTTGTGTGCTTGAAAGATTGGATTAAGGCTGACGAGCGCAACCAACATCAAGATCAAGAATCATCATCTGCAGCTGATACTGAAGAAAGTGTTACCGAGCCGCAGCCCCAAGCTAATTTAGATTCAGACGGTGCGGAAGAAAGCGAACAATGGTATATGAATCCAAACTACTAGATAGGTAGTGTCGGTATAATTTTCTAACCTCTTTTAATATTTATGGGTATTTTTAAAATTATAATTTCTAAACATTTCAATTAGTTTTTAAATTATTCATTTTAAAGAACAATTACTAATAAAAAAAAGTTAGAACTCCGCCTATGTTATTTTACATAGCCGGTCCCAAGCCCGGAATAAAGGAGGAGGGTAACTTTTATTTTTTAATCTATTGTTTTTAAATTATTCATAATTATTTTTAATGTAATAAATTAATTTAAGATATTTTTATTTATATTTTATTGTTTTAATTAGAATGAGAATTTGAAAATAAAATAAAATGACTTGCTTAAAGAAATAAATAAATATATTTGTACTTAGCCGTATAAATATACAAATTTTCGCACGAATAATTTTTATATATAAGGTACAAATTTTATTCATTTATAAATTATAAAGTTGCAACTTGATAATTTCATGTTTATATATACTCTATTTGATATCGAACTATTCATATTATAAAAATCGAATTATAAACATGTAATAATATTCGTACGACACTGTAAAAAAAACAAAAAACAAAAAAAAAACAAAAAAAAAACATTAAACAAAACAGAAAAAAAAATAAAAAAAACGGAAAGACAAAACAGAAAAAAAACTAAAAAAACAGAAAAAAAAAACATTAAACAAAACAGAAAAAAAAATAAAAAAAAAACGGAAAAACGAAACAGAAAAAAAAACTAAAAAAACAGAAAAAAAAAACATTAAACAAAACAGAAAAAAAAAATAAAAAAAACGGAAAAACAAAACAGAAAAAAAACTAAAAAAACAGAAAAAAAAAAAACATTAAACAAAACAGAAAAAAAAATAAAAAACGGAAAAACAAAACAGAAAAAAAAACTAAAAAAAAAGAAAAAAAAAACATAAGAAAAAAACAGAAAAAAAAAAACCAAAAGAAAAACAGAAAGAAAAAAAAAAAAATACCCGCACCCTACCCGCCCTGCCCGACTACCCGTACCCGAGGTACCCGTACCCGTTACCCGGGACGGGTACGGATTTGAAACGGGTAGGGTACACTTTTTTAAAACCGTACCCGACCTACCCGTACCCGACTACCCGCCCTACCCGACTACCCGCCCTACCCGTACCCGAGGTACCCGTACCCTACCCGAATTCAATCCACTACTTGTGAGGGGAATTGAACTTTGGATCTTTAAGCACAACTAGAATTATACTCTCTCTCCTCCTCATATGTTTTTATTTTGAAGGTGTCTTTGGATTCTTAGAATCTCATTTTGTCACGGGCCCGCCATTTTTATTAATATCCAACATTAAATACAAAATAACAAAATTGTCCGGATTAACTGAGTATTTATAAAAATGTCCGGACTAGTCAAAGAACAAAATTGGAACCGGCCAAAAAATAGTCGGTTGAGAATCAACTTTTTTTAGAAAATATTATGATTTATTTATTTTTGGTATTGAAATATTGGAAAATCAACTTTTTTTTTATATTTCTTTGAAAATAGATGAAATACTGTATAATTTGATTTAAAGAAAGACTGCAACAAATAATCCTGATCAATATTTTTCAGACCTACTTTTTTGAGGTTGTAAGAAAAATTAAAATATTTTTGTGTGTTATTGAAAAAACAATAAAAATATTTTGAAGCTAAGTTATTGATCCCGGTTCAAAAGTCACTTTTAGGTAAATACATAAAATATTGCAATCCTTCTAGTATATTTAATTTTTTAAAAGTTGTATCTACCTTGGAAAAAATAAAAAATGTCACACAAAATGATTGTTATTCAAAAAAAAAAAATTCAATAGATACAACTTTTAGAAATTAAATGTATTAGAAGGATCATAATTTTTTATATATTTACTTAGAAGTGACTTTTGAACAGAAATCAATAACTCATATTCAAAGCATTTTTATTTTCTTCCAATAACATACAAAGAAATATTTTAATTTTTCTTACAACCTGAAAAATCCGATCTAAAAAATATTGATACAAGTTTGCAGTCCTAATAAATCAAATTATAGTATTCCATCTATTTAAAATATATATATATATATATATATATATATATATATATATTTCTAATATTTTAATACAAAAAATAAATAAATCATAACATTTTCTAAGAAGAGAAAATTGATTCTCAACCAGCTATTTTTTGGCCGATTCCAATTTTATTCTTAACCAACCATATTTTGATTTGTCTGGACATTTTTATAAATACTCAACTAAGCTGGACAATTTTTTTTTTTTAAAATGCAAAAAAACTCATTTCATTTCTGAAATATAATAATACCAAAGATCAGTGTTTATCTATCCATTAGGCTGGAGTTCATTTTCCCTCACAAACCAAAAATTTAGGAAAAGACAATTTAACCACCAACTCTTGCTATTAGCAAGGCACCAAAAGTATGCTAAATTTGATAAAACTAAGCCACAAAGTTTTGGGCTAAAACTAAGTATATCTATATGACAAAATTGGTGAAGCATCTTCATTTTCGACTAAGGTAACACATCAGCAGTAGTAGCTCCTTGCTGTTCAGAGACCTCTACACCCGAGTGGAAAGGCACTAACTCCATCGGCATGTACTGGTTCAAGGGAATCATATCTTCTATGACCGGTAGCCACTCTTCAAAATAATCCTTGACTTTCTTGCTCATATTTCTTGTCCAATAAGGACAAAGAGATTTAATTAGTAAAATCGGATTTCTAGCACTTTTAATAACAAAAGTATTGAAACAAACTTCATTTCTATGTTTCTAGAAACTCCAACTAAATGCACTAAGGAGAATTAAAAATCATGTTCTAGCTATGACATCGAGAGAATAAGCAAATGCAAGTATACTATCCCAAGTTGTCCACGATTGCATTATAAATTGACTTTTTCCTAACCAAAATCAAATTTGTTGGGCTAATGTACAAGTAATAAAGAGATAGTCAATCAATTCACAGTGCAAACAAAACTGACATGTGGGATCTCCAACCCACCCTTTTGTAGCTAAATTGTCTTTGGTTAATATGGTATTATGCAAAACTAACCACATGAATACTCTAATTTTTGGTGTTACCGGCAAGTTCCACCATATCATTGAATCTTTTGGTTGATACCCACCAAAGTTCAAAATTTTATAAATCGAATGAGTTGAAAACTTCCCTGAGGCTTTCCATTTTCACTCAATTTTGTCGTGTGAGTAAGTGAATGAAGTGGGACTGATTAGATGGAGTATTTTTGTCTATTCCTGAAAATCTATTCCTACTAATGAAGTTCTAAATTTCACTAATCATCATTGAAAGTGTATCATATCAGCTAAGAGAATGTTTGAGTCCACATGCTTTTAAGCTGGACAATTTTATTATTTAATATTTAATATTGGATATTAATATTTAATAATAATGGCGGCAGGGTCCACTGCAAAGCAGAGCATATAAAAGAATTCGACCCTTTTGTCGACTTCTTAATGATGAATGCTTAATTGCTGTGGGTCCACATGCTCAATCGCTTACAGGCTTAGAGCGGGTCGGATTTCTGCTAAATGTTTCTCTAACTCTCTAGTGTTGTAAATAACTGTTTGTGTCTGTTGGACAGATGGAGTTTTGTCAAATGATTAATCGATATATAATTCATTAATTAGAATTTTGTGTTTTATTAAAATTATGTGCATATATTTATAATTATTAAACAATAATTAATTTAATTTATTAAACTTATCAAATAAATTTATTTTAATTTAGTTTCATTGCTAATTAATAAAATTATTTAGAAAAACTCATATAAAACAAGACAAAGCATAGTACATATAACATATAAATGAAAAAAAAATTAAGAAAAATGACCAACTAATTGACCGTATAAAGAGAAAACATATAATTTGTAACGGTTTGATTGCCACGAACGACTAATTGATTGATTAGTCAAGCTACTCATATATGTCACCTACTCCAAATGTAATGTACCATTACATGATGTCAATACGGATAGTTTTATTTGTATGTATTGTGATCGTTGACAGAATTTCAACGAACAGTTGTGCAAAATTAATGTATTAATCACCATCACCAACAACAACTTCGTAATGTTGTTGGAAGGACATTTGAAGTTTCAAAAATGCATTTCAAAATTATGAGAATAATGCATCAATCCTTATAAATAGAGACAACAATGTCTAATTGTTATAACATGTTGCGTATGTATAATTCTATCAAGCGTCAAAATGAGATTGAAGCCAAAAATAATATTTTTTTTAAATAATGAACAACATGTCACAAATGGAGAAGATGAAGATGTCGAGCAATCTAATGCTAACTACGGAACTCAACGAAATACCTGGAATCTTAATTCGAACATGCATTAGGAATGCATTGTGCGAAAATATGCAAAGCGACAACAGAAACTGTCAAAGACGTAAAAATTAAGCTCTTCCAATTTAATTGCTCTTATCTTTGAAATTAATGTATTGTGTGAACTATTTTAATTCTGGAACTATTATTTAACACAGTTTAATGCATATAGTTTAATTTTGTAATTCATTATACTGACAACTATAGTAACATAATCCGTGTATAATTCATGTATAATTTGTTTTCTTGACATCTATGAACCCAATACCGAATGAAATAAAAAAAAAAAAAAAAACATATTATATGTTATTCAAAAATAAAACACCAATCACAAATTTTTCGTGAAAAAAATGCTAAAAAATTTTGATTTTTTTTTTGCTTTCTCGTGATACTGAATTATTTCTAAATCACAAACTTTTAATTCCACCGGATCAAATTTGAAATATTCATTTGTCACTGTACTGACAACCAACTATGTGTCAAACGTGATCTCCTTAGTAAAATCTAAATTGTTAATCCTAAGCCCTTAGTCCATCTAATCAAACAAGATCTTTGGGTGGATTTGAGTGGCAAGGAATAACAGGGTTAGGTAGGTTAGCGACTATTTTACGTTTGGATAAAAAAAGTCACTATTTTGCTAACTCATTAAAATATTAAGTTAGTGGCTATTTCAAAATTTAGAATTAGCACGCTATTCTCATTAATCTCACTCTCAATTCAAACACGCTCTAATTAAGAAAGTGAGACATAAGAGAGAGACAAATTAAATGAATTCTACAAGAAAAAAGCTTACTACCGACCAAATTGGTAACGATCTCACACTCAAGAGACATGGAAATAAGTTTTGTTTATGCATATTATAGACTAAACACACACAAAAATCCTTCATGAACGATAATGAACTTCATCGGTCTGAACTATCCCCACTTTATAACAAATAATAAGACCAACTTTTTTATAATAGAAGGAAGATCACTCGAAATTTATGGATAAAAATATGTTAAGTGTACAAAAAAAGACATTTTTGCATAAAAATGATAAGCATGTACTGTCTTCCTGTAGTCTGTTATCTGTAGGTTTTAAAAATAGTATTTTATTTACTACCGAAAGTAATTTGAAAAAATTATAATAATTATCTCACCATGAAAGAAGACCAATAGTAAGGCCCATAATTAAGAATACACCTATCTATCAGACCCAATATTTTCGAGCACTGGGCCGATACCAAGCTTCCCATTGGAATTGGGCTTCGGGCACCGTTTTTCTACCCCAGGGGCAACAATCCCTTGTCGCTACAATTCCCAAGTCTACCGCCTCTCGCTTCTGACACCCGAAGGAAGCTACTGAAAGACATTGTCGAAGATCGCCATGATACGTAGCATGCTGAGCTCCGGACCTTCCCGCCAGCTCCGATCGGCTCCGGCCAGTTCCCATTGGGCTTCCGCACAGAGGTTTCTCTCCGCCGAGGCCGGATCGAGTGACGCCGCCTCCGATGATTCCTTCCTCCGGTCCGCACCTGAAGGTTCAGTTCCTTCCTTCTCTTTCGTTTCTTCTCTCCTACTAGGGCTATGGATATCTTGGTTGTTAACGGGTCATGGTCTGATCGACTTCTGGACGGGCACACTCACACCAGACCAATTAGCACCTCAACTTTACATTTTCTTTTCTAAATTTTAAGGACCTAAAACCCTCGGCACAATACTTTCATTTGCAACATGTGATCCAAAACCAGCCATGTCTGACTGTAGGAGGTAAGCAGCCCGTCATTTTAAATCAGCTCATTTAAGACTGACCCGTGCATTATTGTGTCGGGTGCACATCAACATTCCTCTGACCAATTACAACCCGTAACTTCAACTCTGTTTTTTTACCTGCTTGAGCAAATGGAATATGGGTCGAAGTAATAGCTGGCACATTGAGATGATTTGAGTCGAGTACAGTACAAATGAGTGCAAACCAAATCTTTTTTTTTTCTTAATTATTTATTTTACAAATCTTAGATGACTTGGACCTTTTTGTAACATGGCAGGTTTAGTATATGGACAGATTAATGGGCGTGGACAGTCCATTTTGGGGAAAAACATGCTGAAAACTGATTTAATTCATCACCTTGAAGGCTGTGATTTATCATTCCATGATATCAAATTCGAATATAACCGAGTTTTTTTCCTAAATAGCGTGTATTGCCCTTTTTAATCTTTATTTTTGTAAGCACTGTAGGCTGAAAGAGGATTAAATCTCCAGTTCTAATTAACTAATACATACTTTGGTAATAGGAATAAATTATGATATTATGATTGCTTGACAATAACAGAATTTCATTTATATACCAACAAGATAAAAAATAATGCAGATGCCCTTCTAAAAAGTCAAAGTAGCAGTTATAAAAACTCTCCATGTGAAGTATTCTAGAGCAACAAATTACCCCTCTTCTTTATGATTTATGTTTTCATGAAAGATGGATACGTTGGGAAGGCTATATTTTGTAAGGGTATACCATCTTTCTTCTTTTTTGCAGGGGTGTTTGACACTCTGCATGGTATAAATGAAAGAGTCACTAAATTTTAATTTATTTGTTTGGACTTAGCTTGGTACAATTTCCTGCTCGGGCTTCATTTGATAATGCCTTTAAACAGATAAAGTTGAGAGGGAATTTGTTCAATCTGGCAAAGGTAATTGCATTATATTATTAATCCCTGAGCAAATTTCCTCAGCAATATTTTATAAAATCATTCTGTTGTAAATTGTATGTCTATATCTTTCTCAGATTGGCCGGTCCGAGTGGGACATGAAAAACTCATATGATGGAAAAGCTGTAAGTGTGGTTTCAAAACTTGTGCATAACCCTTGCTGAATAAGCATGGAATAGTAATATTTTTTTTCAGAAAATTAACATATCGGCTATCTCCCCAATCGTCAGGTGTTAATGGAAGGCATCCCCTACAATGCAACCCTGGATGACATAGAGTGCTTCTTGTCTGGATGCAACTATGATTCTTCCTCCTTTCAATTCGCTACTAGGTGACAATTAATTACCTACTGTATATATTGGGGGTACCATGCCATTTTCCAGCAGTGTTAAAGCATCACGGCACCAACATTTTGACAATGCTCTGTTGTCAATTCTTGGTTGAAACTAGATCTAGTCCGTGTTAAACTCAATTTGTCTAGTTTCCTAAAGATGTATCAATTACCTGTCCACATTACTCTGGGGGCACATGAACTAATCAGTAATAGAAAAATTCAAGGTCTGCCATTTCAATAGAGTGACTTGAGAGTTTTTAAATTGCCAAAGCTTGTGCATGTTATGTGGGAATGCATTAGTCACTGAATCTGTATCAGTTTCCAATAAACATTGTAAATTAGTTGGCATGTTTCCTCATGCAGGACTCAAGCAGACTCAGATCCAATAAGGCTTGTAGTCGTGAAGTTCCCAACCCAGCTCGATGCCTCATATGCATATGCTTCTAAGAACAGGAGCTTCTGCCTCAGTACTCCTGTCAACATGCGTATTCTCCAGTAGTTTAATATGGTTCATTTTTGGAGGCAGGGACCTCTGTCGTTGCTTTGCTTCTTCTTTTCAACTTTTGTAGTGTGCACTACAGTGGAACCTTAAGAAGCACATTATTTTCTGTGCTGGTTTTATTTTCCAAGTGATGTCTTGTATGAACCAACACTGCAATAGTGCAAGGGTTTACTAACAATTGGTATCAAGCTGGTATTCAATTGGTTCCAAAGCCAGTACAGGCATCAAGGTATGTGGTACTGCCCTGTAGTGCAAGTACGATTATATGAGCCAGACTGTCATGATATGATTTCTGGTGGTGCACGTGATTCGTTACCATAAATTCTCCCTTTTTGGGAGCTCCAAAAATTGATTTTTTGAATTCCAAGTGTCAAACATAAATTGAAAACCCCTTTAATAAGCAAGTGTTCATTTCAAGTTTTCAACCATTATAAATGCTTTCCGCTTTTACTTTATTTACTTCAGTAGCTACAAGGCATTACGACTCTTGGAATTCCATCTCCAACCCCCACCAACCATTATGTATCGGATTAGACATGGTGATGTGATGCTCTTACATATGCTCACCCTATTTTTCTTCTAAAGTTGAACGACCAAAACTGTACAAACTAAAATTTTGTGGGATTTTTTTTTTTAAGAAATAGGTTACATTGAGAATATTTTTTTTACGACCACTACAACTGAATAACGGTTGTACAAAAAAAATGTAGATATCTTTTCTGTATTGTAGATTAGTGTAATTATCAGTCGCATGGTTTGAAAAATTAACGGTTCATTTTTATCGGCACTTAATCTATTACTGAATGATTTTTAAATTTTATGAAGTTGATACACAATTCGTCTAAACTATGAAGAACATTTTATAATTTTACGTCTTTATTTTTAATAGCTGTTTAAAAAATATATATAGTTTTCTACGTATCTCTCTTATTTTTTATGAATGGCATACATGTACGTGTCATCATATAAAGATTCAGATAGTGCGGTACCACTGCGATGTAAAATGCCCTGAAAATTAGAGAACAAAAATTATCCTTGGAAGTTTATCTTTCACTTGAGAATCTACTTTACCATGCAACTTTTCGATACTTTTTATACCGATCCAGTAAACAAAATGCTACGAAATGTGATGCCACAGTAGATTGGAATTCTACCGTATGAAAAGCCAAGTCATTGCTCTCTCCCTTCCTTCCCCGCTTCTCTTCTGAACCCTGAGGAACTAACATCAGCATGACCCTTTCCTCTTTTTTTTGTTTCTGCCAGTTTTGTCCCCTCATTGTCATTTTTTCTCTCTAAAGACAAACCTCTACTGTTTGCCTTTATTTTATCTTTTTATCTCTTCCCTATATCCCTTTTGTCTCCATCCAGACTCTTCCCTCATCTACAATCTTCTCAATTAAGAACAACCCATAACCCTGATTTCATTCATTCGAGTTCTGTTCTTCATAAATTGAACTTTTTGTAGTATTATTTTTTCTTTTCAACAAAGATCAAGATTCATTGGAAACCACCAAACTTATTTCATTGTTACTAATTAAACACTGATATTTGATTTGCCTCCACTAGTCATTAGACTTCAATATATTACAATCATGCGACTTCGCTCAAATAAAATTGACAGTTTAATGTCATGGCATATGTTTATGGTGTGAACGTACTTTTTTACCACATGGATAACTATTGTTGATTTGAAATATGGCATTAACAATCTGTTAGTTTGGATAGAAAATTAAATGAGCTGATTTGATTGGAAGTTTGAAATTCGATGGCTCGTGATTTGAAAGATGCACTAAAAGAAATTTTGCTTTAAAAAGGTATTTTATTTTTTTACCGCATAATTACGTACAGTTACTGTAATTTTCTGTTCAACACACGGGATAATTTGTTTGATTCATTTTGGTTGTGATATTAGTTACGTGGTTTCACTGCATAATTTATATATTTTATCTTGGATAATAAAATTAGTCAAATCACATGTTTTTAGATCATCAGTATTTTTTAAAATGCTATAAATGCATCTATTTCTAATGTTTGATGATATACAATTGTGATTAAAAACAGTGCTTATACATGCTTGGTGATTCTCCGTCCTTTTTATTTATATCCAATATTTAATATGTTTTATCAGAAATAACTAACTTTTTGAGCTTTTTTTTAAATACCCAAACTGCAGCAATTTTCTGCGATTTGAATTTTTTTTCCCACTATAAAACCCTGTTACACTATATCTCTTTGAATTTTGAAAAAAATAATTATTATTATCATGTAAAGAACATATATTGAACAATCATCAATAATTTCAATGATCTTTGAATAATAAATGAAACTGTAATCCATTAAAAAAATAACCAAATGCACACAATAAATAGTAAATGTATTTTAAAATAATTTTATGAATAATTCTTGAATAATCTCTTAGGCTTTCGAAAAAAATTAATGCAGGTCGTTGTATATCTATTGTTGATAGAAAACTTAAACTGAATTTTTGAAACACTAAATGATATTTTTTTTTGCAATTCTGATTCTGTCGGATGCCCGAAGATGATCCCATATGCAAAATCTAGATCCATTTCGTCCCCCCTTTCCGAATTGGGGTCATACGCGCAAGTCCAACTTTCCTAACCAAAGTTATGGTTGTTTAAAGTTTAAAAAAAAAATGATGCTTCCGTGCAAAAAATACCGATAATGCACTGATGCTTAATGCCCGACCTAACGACGGCAGAAGTGCATCGATGTTTCATTGTCAAAACATTAATGACTCACCCATACAGATTGGCAATAGCCGGTATTAGTTTTTTTCAAAAGCCTAAGTGATTATTCAATAATTACCCATATAATTATTTTAAAATGTATTTATTATTTATTATGTGTGTATTTGCTTATTTTTTTTAATGAATTAGGGTTTCATTTATTATTCAAAAATCATTAAAATTATCTATGATTGTTCAATATATGTCATTTATACGATAATTATTATTTTTTTCAAAATTCAAAGAGATATAGTACAACAAAAATTTTATATTGCACAAAAAAATATTAAATCTCAAACCACAATATTTTATGGCAGTTTGAAATAAAAATTCAAAACCGCAGAAAATTGCTGTAGTCTAAGTATTTTAAAAAAAATTCAAAAACACGGCTATTTCGGATAAATTGTATTTAATATTGGATATAAATAAAAATGACGGGTGATTCTTAACCATCATATGACAAATATCATTCTATGATAATTGCAGGGCTTAGAATTGCAAACAACATATTGTCCTTCATACATGCATATATACCCCATCCCTTCCTCTCCACATGACTACAAAACCAACACATATACAACAAAAACACACTCCGAGAAAGAGAGACAGAGAGAGAAATGACACAAACACAGTCTCACTCCACAAGGTGGAGTCCAACACCAGAGCAACTGATGCTACTGGAAGAGATGTACAGAAATGGTGTGAAAACACCAAATGCAACTCAAATTCAGCAAATAACTGCTCAATTGTCTCGCTACGGCAGGATACAAGGGAAGAATGTTTTTTACTGGTTTCAGAATCACAAGGCCAGAGAGAGACAGAAGATCAGGCGGTGGCTCAGCCGAATCTACGGTGGATACAGCGGTGGTCGTGGCAATTCCCCGTATTCTCAGTTCCATCCATTGCCACTTCCTGCAACTCAGTTTCAGCAACCCATGATGGCTTCTCAAGATGGGTTGTGTCTTCCTACTGATTATGCATTTCATGGACATGATCAGGTACGAAATGCATTACTCGAATTTTAGTTAATTAGCGTAAATTTACAGTTAAGAGTGTAACCACACAAAAAATAATACATTTAAGATAAAATAAACTACAAGTGTGGGTTTTTCTATTTTATTTCTGACATTGAATATGTTATTGTGTCACTGATATTAAAAGTTCGTTCTGCTTGTGTGTCAGTTGAACCCATTTGTCAGTGACATTGAAGAAGAAACAAAGGTTTCAGAAATGTGTAACAGAGGATTTAAATCCAACACTGTTGATTACATTACACAGTAGTTCGTATTATAAGTAAAATAACATAAAAATTGTTGGGCAACTTAATTTGTCCCTGAAGTCGCTGACACAAACTTAATAATTAGCCTTCTTTTTTTATTATAAGAAACCTAATTAGAAGTTTCCATTCTTGTCTATAAACATCTCGATTTGGATTAAATTATTAATTATATAAGTGGGAAGATGTTACATTCAAAATAGGGCTCTTTCCACTTTAGCTATTTTTATGATTTCCAGTTATGAACCAAATGTTACACTGGAATGATTTTGGATAAAGTATACATTTTTCACAATTTATTAGTCGTAGAGACTAAAATATTTCAATATCAATAGGCTAGCTACTTAACGAGGATAAGAAAATAAATTGTATTGGATCCTAGTAACAAAAAATTAGAACCAATAAAGATTTGTTTATTGAGACATAATGAGGTTTTAGACGAAACAATTTAGAAGAGATTTTTTGTTCTGAAAATTAACAAGTCTCTCTTTTCTTTCTATTTTTCTTTTTCTTTTTTGAGACAAATTCTGGAACAAGTCATTATATCAAAGTTTTGCTTTCTTATTTTTCTGTTCTTTTCTTGTTCTTGTAAATTTTCTTTTATTTATTTTACTTAGTTGTTATTATCATTATTGACATATTTTTTGAAGTATATAAGTGCTGTATCATCACGTACTGGATTCCTTGTTTAATGATTTATTTTCTGGACTAAATTAAATGCATTGCCATACATGTACCATGTACCTCTCCACAGACGTTGTACCCATCACGCTACCAAGGACTCGATATATTTTGGAAATGAAATCATATGAAATCAATGATATACAAACAAAAAATAATTGTCTCTATTTGTTGTTGTCTATTAACAGGCAGTGCAAGAGGATGCAGCTGATGACCCAAATTTTTGTTATATTTGTTCCAAGTTAAGCCAAGGGTTCTCTGAAGAATCAGTTACGCATGAATGGATGGCCATGATGGGTTTCGATTCGACGATCAAACAGTGTCGGGGCCCTCCAAGAACCCTCAATCTCTTCCCTTCAAACCACCCGAGTCTTACCGGTCCGAACAATTCTCAAAACTACCATCAAGCACTGGTACCTCCCAGCTGATGCATGACTTGATCATACCAGTTAGAAATATCTTGTAATAATAAGCTAGTTGTCGGAGTAGTATAGTCGAGTTATGGTCTTTTCTGTTAGCTGGTTCTCTGTTGATCGATCTGCTCGTCAAGTTGGTGTAATTGAGAGCTTTTCTATGATTATTAAATATATAAGTTAGAATCTTTCTTGGGAATCTTTTTTAACAAGTTGTTTTGAAAGTATGAAATTGTGATGAGAAGAGTATGCCAGTACGGTGCAATTAATAATGAGTATGGTTAATATAATACTAACTCCAAAATCTATCGAATCGACTTTAAACGATGAATTCAAACCGTTCAAACCAATTTATTTTATTAGTTGTGTGTTTATATGCAAATTTATTTAGTATCAAGTCAAGCTTTTTAAGTTAATTTTAATACATTCATTTTTCAATATTTGTACCGCTTGATTTGATACTAAAATAACTCGAAAATATAAAAAAATTATATATAAACGCATTATTTATAAAATAAATTGATTTGAACAGTTTAAATTAATTATTTAAAATTTATTTAAATAATTTTAAAATTAGTGTCACATGACACCAATCTTACACTAGCCGGACTCATTAATTTACAATCATATGAGAGAATGAAGCGCAGCATTTAAGCTTAATTTTAAGTTCAGTTTTCACTGCAAGTTGGATTTGAGAGAGCAAAAGTAGTGAATTTGTAATATAATCAAAATATAAAATGGCTATTTGTTTTTGTCTTTGTAAATTTCAGTTTATGTCTGATCGAATTAAAAGGGGCTTTTAAGTGGATTTGACTTCTCTGAGACGTCTGTGTCTATGCTTATATGAAAAGCTGCAGCGGTTCATATCATGAGTTATTCCGAGTACATTGATTCCAGTCTTTTATTGGTTCCCTAGACAAGTAGGCATCTATCATCACCCCTACAGTAACCAGACAGTATCAATCTAAAAAAGGCTACACCAAAAAGGAATTGGAAACATAATCCAAAAACATGGAATCTTGCTTGCTCCCGCAAGAAATACAAAAAAACTTTTCTAAAACAGCATATTGCTTTTGCTCCATTTTATATACGATGAACCACTTCGGCCTAAATTTTACCCGTCATGGGTGACAATAAGGTGGCTATTTTCGAGTTAGATTTTAGTTAAGTTTGTTAATTCTTAATTAAGTTACAGTTGAGCGAGCTGAATATAGGACATTTGAGCTAAAATTTTAACTTGAATTTGTGACAAATCGGTTCGAGCTAACTCGCCAACTGAAAAGCTAGCTCGGTGAGTTTGATTGGATCTTGTTTTAAGAAAAAAATAAATTCTAATAACTTTTTGGATTAAGCTGAATCAAACTAAACAATATAAAATGAACACACATTCACACATTGATGTCTAACCGAGCTAGTGAGCAAACTGGCGAGTGAGCTAGGCTTCATCTTGAACTTGTTAATTCTGAATCGAGCTAGTAGCGAGCTGGCTCGTTAACAGCTCAGTCCAGTAACGAGCGAATCACGGTTGAGCCAGGAGCTACGAGCTTTTTTACTAGCCTTAGAACTCATGAACGTACATATCAAGTTGATATAAAATATGAATTGTATCCAAATTTTCAAATATAAAGTTTTATTTACAATTATATAATTTTAAAATATGAATTGTATGCAAATTATGTTTGTTTGTCATAAGATTATGCGGAGTGAGATTAGATGGGATAAGAATTTACTTGTGAAAAAATGAGAACTCGTGGGTACGGGTACACACAGAATTAATAATGAAAATGTGATAAAATGAGTGTTCGGTTGTACTGTGGAATTAGTTGTGCATAATTGTATTTTTCTTTCTAAATGCTTGATATTATGCAATTATTTTTATTAATAGAAATTTTAATAATGCAAATTAAATAAAATATATTAAATAATAACATAATGTTGCTATTAATTACTGTTTTATAAAATATAAACATTACTTATTACTTATTACTTATTTCTTATTATTTTATAAATATATATTTATAAACATTAAAATCTAACAGGAGTGGCAACTAAATTTGAAAATATATTTTAGATGAATTTTGAAATGAATGTATGAGTATGTATGAGAGTGTGTTGAAATGAATGTCTGATTGTATCTTAGTTGTGAAAAAAATTATTTTATTTCTAAAATGCTTGATATTATATAATTATTCTTATTAATAAAATATTATCACAATTAAATAACTTTGATTAATGGCAACGTAACAATACAAAATTTATTTGTTTAAGTACATATATTTATAAAATAATACTTCATCAATTTATATTATAAATATTCAATAAAAAAAACCTTATATATACATATAATTGTTGTTGTCATTGACTTGACATATATATATATATATATATATATATATTTTTTACAATTAAAAGAATAGAGATTATCTGACAAAATTGTTTTTGATATATATGCTCTAATAGCAACCATGTTTTTCCAGAAATAAAATAAAAATCAACGTGCCATTACATAATTTATTAACTGGTAGTTAAATTTTTACGAGTTAATTGCATTATTATTATTTAATGGAGAGAGAAACATCAAGCAATAATAGATAGAAAGAAAATAATGTAGTCCAGTCAAATTGTTTTTTTCCCATCAAATAACAAAGAGATGAGAACGAAAGTGGAAGTAGATTCAAATTTTAATTTTCAAAAAATATGCAATTGAATGATGAGCAGGAAAAAAAATTATAACAGAAGCAAATTTTGGGAAAATTCCTATGGTTTTGATTTCTACCAAACAGGCTCCGATGAACTAGATTCCAAATGTCTCATTTTTTTTTTTGTCACATTCGTATCTCCATCTTTATCTCGGTTTAAGTTGAAATAGCCAATCCAAATTAACATAATATTCGTATTAAAATATATTTGAAATTTTTTTTTAGAAACTCTTTATTATTTTTTTAAAGTAAACACAAAAACATTATTTTTAAAAATATTCTGGACCATTTAAAAATAATTATTTTGTATCTATCTGAAAAAATAGTAAAAAGTTAAAAAAAATTATTTTATACCTTTCTAAAAAAGTCAAGCCATCAAAAAAATTGAATTATTTTACAAGTTTTATATATTCATTTTTCATCATTTTTTTCATCAATTGATCTTATATTGATTGAATTTGAAACTTCAAAAATTTTGTATATACATGCATCACTCCTCAAGTAGATTTTTCTTGCTAGTGTTGCTAGTTTTGTTTTTCCTCCGGGTCATGAGACCAAAAGTGTTTTTTTTTTTTGAAAAATTGGTAGCAGCTACCAATATTGAATTGAATAAATGTGTTTACAACATCTCTAGTCTAATAAAATTATAAATATTACAAATCAGCCAATTCCTGTAGGCATAAGCCCTCTTAGCATTGTGTCATTAGCCATTGAATGTGGCCCATGAGACCAAAAGTGTTATTGCAAATGTTTGTTGCTTATGGGAAGTGACTATGAAATATCCCTCGCTTTGGTAAGTTGAAGTTTGGTTCCTTTGACTTAAGATTTTGTTGGTATTCTAAATTTTATTAACACAAGCACTACGAGCGATAGAAAAATCCTTTTTTATATCTTTTATTACAAAATTGTAAAGTTTGTCCTTTTCGTGGATTTTCAATCTTAGCGCAAAGAAGCAAACTTCACAACGTTACAAAGAACTTCAGGACATTATAGCAATTCTCGGATTGGATGAATTATCCGAGGAGGATCGTTTAACTGTAGCAAGAGCACGAAAAATTGAGCGTTTCTTATCACAACCCTTCTTCATGAATTTCAATAATTTAGTTTCGTCATTTGAAAACAATTCGATAGACTTTTTAAGTTGAAATTTTTGAATATACCATACCCCCAAAAAAGATAAACCAAACCACCACGATTTTTGAAAATTTTGAATTTTGACACGGCCATATCCCCAAGGTGCAGCCACCTTTTACGAGCTGCATCTGGGCAATGCGGCCACCCTTTTTTTTTATTCAAGTTGAACTGCCACACGAGAATGAGACAAAAAACAAAAATAGGCCATGTCCCCTAGATGCGGCTTGCAAAAAAGTAGCCGCAAGTAGACGATGCAGCCGTGTCAAAATTAAAAAATTTTAAAAACCGTAGTGGTTTGGTTTATCTTTTTTGAGGTTATGATATATTTAAAAATTTCGGCTTTTAAAATTGTGCTTACTAATTCTTTTAATTGACACATCGCATCCTAATTTTACTCTATCAACATAATACATTATTTTGAACATTTGACTGTTATTTAGAAAATTACGATGAGCTTAAAGCATAACTTTACAATACAATCATAATTTTCTATTTCTTATCCTCGGAAAATATCACGGAAATGTTTTAAAAAAAAATTTATTTTTTTATGCCATCAAATAGGACAAGCATCATATCCTGAGTTCCTGACTCGAGATTCAGCCTCTCCAGCCATGGTGTAAAAAGACAAAGCGTAGAAGATGACAAAGCCACAATCCATTACGTGACTCTATAAAAATCACCACGATATACAAAATTTAAACTCGGTCGGAGTAATTTTCTAAGCTACCAAATTGAGAAAAAAAAAAAAATACAAATAACAAATCGGAGGAGCATCTATATGATGGGTTGACATGACCTCTCTGAACTCATCATTTCTTATATCATGCGTTCTCCTCTGTCTCACGCCACCTCTCCCCTTGCAGCAACTCTAATCCAATCAGAATTCAGGAGCTCTGAGGGCTTGTTCCAGGAGGGATATATATCTGATTCTGATTCCTCCTTTCGTTTCCTTCCTTCTTTTTTGGTGAAACCCAATTTAATTTCTTTTTCATGCTAAATCGAACGGATATCTTGTTTTCATCTGGAACCAATGTGGTCTCTGCGCCACATGCAGCATAAGCCATAAAGGCGTAAATTCTAAAATGCATGTTCAAATATCAGTGCAATTTTTTTTTTTTTAAGTTTAAAAAATTATTTTTTGGACTTCTAGTTCTTGGAGCCCACAGGCAATATATATATATATATATATCAGCACAATTGCGAACACATGTTACCCACGTAGCGAGTTGATCCATGTTGTCAGTACAGTACAATACAATACTGTTTGTGCGTGTTCATTACCGATGGACCATAGTCCCTAGCACATGAGTCAGGGAGTAAAATAAGTGCATCAATTAATGTAACCGATATGTTGTTAGATATCCTCTATTTCCTAGGCATACGCACCTTGCGCATATACTCCTATAGTCAACATGTCTTTCCTTTTTCCCTTCTAAAATTATCTCAGGGACAGCTGAGTAATTAAGTCACTATGAAATATGAATCTACCTCCATACTGTAGCGCTACTCTTTTTTTTTTAACAACAAAAATCATAGAAAAATGCAAAATTGTCACAAAATTATATGCGATGAGATCTTACAGTTACATGTGTGAAAATCCATACCGCATGAGATTAATTATAATAACACAATAAAAATGAGACACTTTTCGCGAGGATAAAAAAGTGACTTTTTGCGACAGACTACCGTTATAAATTCGTTTTTTTCCTCGCAAAAAGTGTCTACTTTGTTGTAGTGTAATTTGCTGAAATTAATGTTCAGTTGTACCATGAACGTATTTGTGGAAAATCATATTTTTATTTCTAAAAGATTTGATATTAGATAATTAGTCTTATAAATAATAATATTGTTATTGTAATTAAATTAAGTAGTTAAACAATAAGACAATAACGTTTATTAATTATCATTTCATATAGAAATATTCTTAATTAAAAATATTATATTTGATGAGATGGATATACTGTACCCTTTGTATTAATAAACTGAATTGTATTTGTTGCATTTATTAACGAGTTTAATGAAATTTTCAAAAACCCGTTGTATTTTTTTAAAGTAAAGATTGATCAAACTACTTAATTATTTAATATTTATAAAATAAATTTCTATTTTTATTTCGAACCTGTGACCTTTTAGACATAAAATATTGTATTTGTCACTAAATAATTTTTTTTGTATCTTATCTAATGCTTCAATCATATCTTAAAAGAAGAAGAAAAAAAACTGCTAGAATCACGTTGATGTGAAATAGGATGGAACAAAGTTTTCTTTATTAATATTTAAGTTTTGCAAACTGTTCAATAAGAGCACCTACTGGCTTAATTATTCTGTGATGAAAAATAAAATTCAGTGCTAGTAGATTTTTTTTCTCATGAGTTTACATTGAGACAAGATAAGAAGAAAGGGTGAAAAATATATTCATTTCTGCATTATATAATCTTCCATCCGAACAGATTTAGGGTATTTTATCCCAATAAATACAATATCATGTCAATTTCAATGAGGGTGTTCAGCAAGAGTCATAGACTTAAAATTTAAGCTGCACTAAGGAGCACCTATTTGACAATAAAGTTGAATAATCACTTTCTTAAGAAGGTCTTAAACTTGACAAATTGCTTAAGCCATGTAGAACTATAGCTTAAAATCTTGGACAAACTTAAGAAAAATGGACAAAAGAAGCACTAAGAAAGTAGTTTTAAGTTTGATAAAGGAGCACCCGTTTGGTGAACTTAAGACTCCTTAGAGCACTAAGGAGTTCTAAGCCATGATTGCCGAACACTACCAATGAAATTTGTGCAATCCAAACGGAGCATGAACGTGTTTGGATATATGAAAATTGGTGGAATTTCAGACTCGATGAGAAAATTAACCCAAAATGTATTGGGATGTCTTTTTTTTTTTTTTCTATTTTCTAACATGGAATTGGAATTTTCCTCCATCTTCATTCCTATCTCTTCACAAATATGTGAGAATAAATAAACAATTAATAGATCAAACCAAATTACTTGTTTCCCATGATCTCTTACTTCATCTCTCTCATCAAAATTTTCAAATTAAAAATGTTAAACGAATTATACTTATTCATATTTGCATCAGATTCTCGTAAAAATGCTTAATTTAGTTCTCATAAAAATGCATTTTTATAATTATAAAGTAAAGCGTCTTTTATTCATATTTACATCTGATTCAAAGTGCTTAATTTAGTTTTTTAATTATAAACGATGCTTTGAGTTATCGAAAATCATAATAATATTGACACTATTTTAATATAATTCCTATAATTTGCACACTGACCGAGGAAAAAGTTATAATTAATTTACACCTATACAATTTTTTTTTTCTGAATTTTATTATATGTTAATTATTAGACTTTAAATTATAACTCATCTCAAAATTACTACTAACTATCAATAAAAAAATTAGTATCTGTTATAAAATAAAGACAAAGAATAATAAACAAGAGAGAACATGTAAAAGATGACAATCTCTTTATTCATATATTTATTTGTGTGTATAATATAAGGGCATGTTCGTTTATCACGGGATTACACGGTGATGGGTGTTGGGTGTTGAGTTTCGGATATCACTTTTGGGGTTTCGCGGTAACCAAAACTCGTTTAGGCTTAAGGTGCGGAATGACCGTAGAACAAAAATTTCTACGGCCAACTTAGGCTCAGGATTAAACGGGGTATGTCAGGAAACTTTCTAAGGCGGTCCACCTTCAGTATTCATTTGGCATCAAAACCCAATTTAATCATTTTACAGATCTACTCCATGATTGATTTCTATAACTTTAATCTACTTACCAATTAAATAGATTAATATAACATATTTATACCTTATTTCCAAATCACAGTTGGAATGCAGACCGAGCGTGTAGAGCTACATCACGAAAGGAATCGACTCGTCTCGGAGCATCAGACATCTGATGCCTCTATTGGTTATCCACCAGGACTAACCAGAGAGCGGTTAATTTCTTCTGCCAGAAATACCGTAAATCGCAAAATTCTGCAAAAAACACTATTCACGGAGAAAAGACGAAAACCCATAAATACGAATTTTCGGTTACTCAGTTTCATCAAATGAGCAAAACTGACATACCGCGAAATTCGAGAAAACACTATTCATCGATCCCGTAAATATACTTCACAACAACCCGCAAGATTATACGTCAACTACGTATAACTTTCTTTTCTCAACCGAAACACTATTTGGGAGAGAAACTGAGAAAGAGAGAAAATACCGATTCGATTCTGCACGAAACGATACAAGTGAATTAGTGGTTTTTCTCTCTACATGCACCCCTCTATTTATAGGCTTTTCAGGAGGTTCGCAAAAGACCGAAATGCCCTCCAAGCTGGACCTATTTACAAGGTATGCCATTGACACCTCATCCTTTTATATGTGAAATGACCAAAATACCCCTTCCACACCCTTCCACATTCTTCTCTATGCTTCTACATCATGCAAGGTGGCATAGGTGTGAAATGACCATTTTGCCCTTGTGGATAGGATTGATGACATGCCATCTGGATATGATCGATGACATGTCATGCGGATAAGGATGAATCTGAAAAACCCGAATGCCCCCGGTCCGAACATAAATAATATTCGTATAATTATTCTGAACAATTATATATATATTTTTCTTGCGATTTTTTGTTTCGGTAATTTATACAACGTGTCCTCCACATTTATAAATTAACCGGTTAACTTTTATACAACGTGTCATACACATTTATAAATTAACCAATGTTTTTGCTTGTTATTTTTACATAACATTTATAATTTAATTATAACACGTATAATTAATTATAACCATCTTACTATTGATCATAACCAATTTATAATCAATCACAATAAAATTCTCCGATTAACTCCTATATGGTGTGACCCAATAGGATCTGTATTATGTTGGTAAATAGAGTCAAAACTGTTTTAACTTCTATAATCATGAGCGGCATCTGGTAACACATCATGACCATCCAATTACATAGATGATGTTGTACTGTACAATATCACGATCTAGTAAACAATTTACTTGTGTCTGTTCTTCTATCTCATAGCTATCAGATTAGTTTCAAGGTAGATGTGTGTCATCCTTGTAAACTTAATCTTTTCTTGATCCTGAGCAGATTATCAAATATGATTACTCTTGTAATCATACCGCGCGCTGATAATCTTACTCTACCAAGGGGCCCAGTGATGCTATAGCTCGTATAAAATACGAGGGACAAATAGTATTCTTGGTAAACTATCACTTCCTCAGCTAAACTATACATATGGAAAAACTACTGTTATGACTGCTTTTTACGGACAGCGGTGGATAACAATCACACATACATATTTCTCAGTGGGAACGATAAATACCTCATACTGTAGAACGTGACACTGAATGAAAACATAAATGACACGAACACAATTCTATTTAATGTTTCATTCGAGGTCTGTCAAATACCATGTTCCTAGAACTCGAAATTTTAGTCATGAACTCGAAATGATCCATAAATGCAATAATACTCAAGGCAATAAAATAATATTCATCATCCAATTCATGAACAAAGCTATATGATAAATTATCGTATTATTGACTTCTAAATTATTATAAACTAACAATGGGAAATCACTTTTGAAAAGGTAGGAACTCATGGATATGAGTATGCGTTGGCTTGATTATGGAAATATGCTGATGAGTGTTCGATTGTACCGTAGAATTAGTAATAGAAAATTCTATTTCCTTTCCAAAATGATTTATATCATACAATTATACTTAATAATAATAATAATAATATAATTAAATAAAGTATAACGTTTATTAATTATTATTTCATAAAATATTAATATTTTTTTTATAATTAAATAAATTGTATTTAATGAAATGGATATAATAATCTAATCGTGTATTTAATAAACTCAATTTTTAGTTGTTGCATTTAGTAATGAGTTGAATGAAATTTTCAGAAAATCTTGTATTTTATCTAATGCTTAAATCATATCTCAAATAAAAAACCTTTGTCAGAATCGTTTTGTCTAAAATAGAACGGAACAAACATTATTTTAGATGAAAACAAATCACATGTTCTTTTTAAAATGTTTGATACAACTATTCTAATTAAAAAATTATTACATATAATTCATTAAATAAAGTGGATTATAACATGAGGGATCCGATTACACATTTTTTGGTGATATCGGATTACACTCTATGTTTACAAAGTCCAAATAGTTGATTCCCGTTCAACTTGTTGGATATGTTAAAATGTGCATGCGGATCAAATTTTACATTTTTCTAAATTTTTTTACTATTAATTAAGATGGATACAAAAATTCAACGGTCTGAATATAGCAATTTTGTTAAATACTTAATAAATAGTAAAAAAATTCCAAAAAAATGTAAAATTTCATCTGCAAGCACATTTTAACATATCCAACAAGTTGAATGGTTTGGATCGACTGTTTGGACTTTGTAAACTTAAAAAACGGAGAGCGTAATTCAGTGTCACCAAAAAATGATGTATTCGGATCCCTCCTCTTATAACATATCAATACTTATTATTTTTTAAAATATAAATATTATTTTTTTATAATTAAATAAGGTTATTTAGTGAGTATATTAAATGGTTTATTTAGCATCATAATTCAATTTTTAATATCCCAGATAAAATGATAAAAGAAAGAGAAAAATGAATTAATTAAATTAAAACAATATACAAATTTCATGATGTCCGAATGCATTTGTTATTTTCCATTTTTTTTATTGAAGGATGGGAACAAAAGCGGAGAAGAAAATCCCTACCGATGCTAAATGATATAACACTCATTCCTACCAATTTCCATCGCGTGGAGGCATTCTAACAGGCCTAAAATTACAATGCTTCTATTTATAGCTCACACATTATAAGTGAAAAAATGATTACAATAATAAATAAAAAATGAATTTTAAATAGTAGTAGAATATGAATTTCAATGATAGTAAACTAGTGAGATAGTGAGAAAGTGAATAAGAAATAATATTAGAAGTTATAAAATGAATGAGATTCACATATTTATAATATATTCATAACAGTATCAATAATAAGTCTTTCAAATACGAAGTAGAAGTACATACTATTAATCACAAAATTACTCATACAATTTTTTTTACAAATTACAACACATTTTTTAAGCATATTATTGGTCTAATTGTTTTTTTTTTTACATTTTTTTAATATTTTAAAAAGGTGATAAATTTAAATAGAAATACATATTTTACAAATAAATTAAAATTTTCTACAACTAATTCAACAGTACAGTTGAACCCTCATATTAGCATATTTCTATAATCAATTCCATGCGTACTCGGGAGTATGAGTTCATGCAAATTAAATAGTGAACTTATGAATCCGCAAAATATCTTTTCTTATAATCCTGTGAAAAACGAACATGAAGCTAGGTGTGAATATTTATTATTGAGCAGCTATGGATTGTCTATTTTTTAACGGACGGTCAAAACAGGATCTAATCCTTACTATAAAAAATGAACAGTGTATCTATTGGACAAATATTCAGTTATAATATAGTGACAAAACAAGAGCGAAAATAAGACTAATAACAAGCAACAACAAGAACAGTAATGATGATGATAATTTTGATATAAATTGTGGATAGTTTTGAATATTTACTTAAAAAACAACTTCATCTAGTTTATTTTCACTTGTATAGTCTTGAGTTGCTCATGCTTGACTTCATAAATTAAGAATGAGCGTTTTTATCCTCACCGATGCTCCAACCAAAATTTCTAACTTTTGACACATTTTATTATTACCAATTCATTGGTCAGCATAATACGTGAGGATAATTTGATATAAATTTTGTATCCAATACTACTACACCTAATCCACAACTATCAAACATCAGTTATTTACAATAATTTAGGAGTAGAACTAGGGTGTTCTAAATTTTAAAGGTATTTTTTTTTTTTAAATTCAGCTCTAAAATCTATTGAATTAGTTTTAAAGGACAAATCCAAATGTTGAAACTAATTTATCTTACTAGTGATGCATCTACATAAATTTTTTTTTGAACTTCCGAATTAATTTAGTATATAATAAAGCGGTCAAAATTAGAAGGTTTATAAATTAATTTTAATACATTCATTGTGAATGTTTCTTGACCACTTGACGCTATACAAATTAATTCGATTTTTTATTTTGTATTTAGACGCATCACTCGTAAAACAGATGAGTTTTAACAGTTCATATTCGTTGTTTGAAATTAATCCAATAAATTTTTAAATTGAGTTCAAAAGGATGTTTGGTGAACTTAAGAAAAACCCTGGTTCTACTCGTGATTTAGTGTTTATTTTACTTTTTAACTTAAATTTTTCAAATGCACTGATATGTAGTTTATCCCTTCCGCTTCCACAATCCTTGCCAGAGATACTCTTTAATTATGTTTATGCAATTACATCGGTTTTTATATTACTCGCTAGTTAGCTTGGCTGCGCAGGTTTTTTTTTAATAAGCATGTTAGAACTATTCCAACTGGAGCTTTAGCCGGTTGACCAAACAAGTAGGATTTTTTTTATAAACCATAATTAAAAAAATATACTTAACATGATTAATTTTTGTTTTTTTTTACAAAAATCATAAGAACTGAAATGTCATTTCAATTCCCATTTTTTTTTATTATCGAAATGACATATTGGTCCCTAGTGATTTTATATTTTTTCAAACCTGCGGCCAGAAAAAAATCCTAAACTGACGATTCTTGGCTGAAACTTAGGGGTTCCAGTCCGAAAGTGAGGGTTCCTGGATGAAACAAGAATTGTTATGAGACGAAATTGGGTTTTCCTGGCCGAAACTGAGCAAAAACAGAGGTCCATAAAAGAGAAAAAAAAAATACATGGGACCGAAATGCCAATTCGATCCCAGCTAAAAAAATAGTGGATTGAAATGGCATCTCGGTCCATGATATTATACCAATGGCTACACCATTTTTTCATGAAAACATGTGAAATCACTAGGGATTGAAATGCCATTTTGGTAAAAAAAAAAATCGGAACCCAAATGACATTTCAATTCTTATGTTTTTTTTTTTAAAATGTAATCATGTTGGTTTGGAAAAAATCTTTTTTGTTTGTTTTAATTACGGTTTATAAAAAAAAATTCGAGCAAATAGCGTAGGATGGGACAATTTTTTTTTATGACAAAGTATAATTATTTTATTTTAAAAATAAGCATACTGTTTCAATTGTTTTTGAAAAAAATAACAAAAAGAAAAATATATTTTGAAAAAAAAGGTTTCGGCAAGGATAAACAAGTGTCTTATTAAAACCTAACGACTCCACTCTTCCACAAATTGTATCACTGAAAAAAGCTCTATAAATTCGGAGAAGTATGTTGAAATTTAAACGGTTAATTAAGATATTTTTTTAATTAAAAAAATTTAATTTAAAGATTTTTATATTCTACTGAAGATAATTTTAGAGCTACAAAAAGCTCTAACCGCTTGTTGTAGTTTTAGATGGAGTTATCCAGCACTCGGAGGCTCTAGAGTTAGTGTTTGTGGAGGGTCTTTGGCTTTGTTTATTCAAATTTATAATTTTTTTTAGTAAATTAAAAAACTGGTTCTTCAGAAAATTAGTTTGATGTTTTTTCTTTTTCTTTTTTTACAAATTTAGCTAGTACTGAATCAAATTTCCAGTATGTTTCTGGAGGTACTGCAAATTTGATTCCGTACATCGCATGTCACAACATCATCAATGAATTTACGCTCCTATTTTGTACCGGATCAAATTTTCGGTGATTGACTACATTTCCTTTTTTGAAAAAATCTATATCAAACATAAAAACAAAAAAAATCCAATAAAAGGGGTGTATAAGATATTTGATTCGGTACAAAACGTAGAAAAGAAAAATCCAAAAGTAAGAGTACCGGATATTTGGTTGGATTCGCACCTTTTACGGATCTCCTGTGATGTGAAATATCGCAAGAGTATACCGAACCAAATTTTGGATACACTCAAAACTCAAAAGTGTACCGCAAATTTGAAAAAAAAACTGCGTCCCCTTTCATTAAAAAAATACTTTTTATTTGCTAAAAAAAAGTTCCTAATGGGCCGAAACGTACTGTGCTGGACCCAAATTTAGTGAAATGGACCATGGACCTTGGGCTTCATCTCTCAAAATTTGGGCCGCCGCGGAGTGTGCTTGACCCCAACGGAGGAGAGCTTATTTCTTCCTATTTCCTCTCTTAGCTGTTTTTCTTTTCCATGAAGATCTCCATCACATATCGGATCCCCTTGCCCGATTCGAATCATACTTCCATCTTAACCCGTTTCCTTCTTGCTCTCTTCTCACCGCACCGCTCTCGCCTCTCGCTCTCAAACCTCCGAACAAGAAAAGAGAAACAAGATAAAAATATCTAGTTTCTCTATCATATTCAGGTTTCTTTGTATCGCTTCTAATTTCGCCTTTTTATTCGGGAAATGGCGATTCTGCAAAGCAACGGCGCCGGGCCAGCAGAGAACGGCGACGCTTCTCACGGGTCAGAGTCCGATGATGTGGGCCCCCCGGTGATGCCATCTTCATCGGACTCGTCGGACATCGATTCGGGCATGGAATCCGACGAACCCGATATCACCAGCTTTCTCGAACCAGGCTCAGAATTGTGCCAAATTGGGAACCAAACCGTAGCTCTCCCGGTTGAACTGTACGGAATACCCAATCTAGGCGAAATTCTCTCCATTGATACATGGAATAATCTTCTAAATGATTCGGATCGATTGGAACTAGCCAAGTATTTGCCTGACATGGATCAAGAGACCTTCATGCGAACTCTGGACGAGCTATTTGGAGGTAAGAATTTTAATTTTGGGAGCCCATTGAGGGACTTCTTTGAACTGTTGAGGGGTGGCCAGTGTGACCCTCGAGTTGTGCTTTTTTGCAAGGGGATGGACTTTGCACAGAAAAGAGGGTACTATTGTAATTTGCAGAGGTATCATGATTCAATGCTTGGCCATATTTCGGGAATTAAGGAGGCGTGGAAGAATTGTGAAGGTTATGAATTAGAAGAAAAGGTCAGGTTGCTTCATATAATGAGAAATCAAGAGTCTCTGGGCAATGAGAGTGATCAAAATACTGAATTGGAGTTAGAACCGGAATCAGAACCAGAATCAGAATCAGAATTGCAGAATAGTGATTCTGATGATAATTTGGGAAGGGATTATTTAAATGGTCGTATTAGAGATGATAATGGTAGTTTTAGAGATAGCTCAGCAAATGGATTCCCTAAAAGAAGAAACCAGAATTTGGGCTTTGTACGGAAAGAGAGAACTGCAATAAAGAGCCGACAGTTGAAGCGTGATGAAGAAAAGGAAAAGAAAGATCGGGAAGTGCGTGATGTATCACATAAGTTTCGGGGCAAGGTCAAGGATGGGTTAAAATTGGGATCAACAGCTAAATCTTACAAAAACTCTTTAAATAATTTGGATTCGAGGGTGAGGGGCTTGAAAGGAAAAGGTGCTACTAAGGAATCTTGGAATGATGAAGTTCACATTGAGAATTCAAGGGCTGAAGTGAATGGTTCACCAAATAAGTATGAAGACTCTGAATCTGATTTATCCCAAAAGGGAACTTCTGTTGAACCGGTATTTGATTCAGATAAGCCCAAGAAGAAGAAAAAGAGTAAGAAAGCTGTTGCTGAACCGGTATTAGATTCAGATAAACCCAAGAAAAAGATAAAGAGTAAGAAAAAGGCTCCCTTCACAGAAGTCCAGACTGATCCAGTAGAGGGCAAGACAGGCCACACAAAAGGCCACAAGATTGGGAAGAAGAGAAAATCAGTGGTCGATCCTGGCATGTCAGAGAAAATGATTATGGAGTCAGTTTTCAACAATGAAATTGTCCCAGAAAAAAATGAAGAAAATGGGGAGAAATCGATTCACATTCAATCGGTTGAAGTTCCAGTTTTGCTAGAGACCGAAACACCCATAAAGAAGCAAAGAAAGAAACCCACAGTTGCTAGTGGTGAAAATAGTGTGAAAAAGAGGAAGCGTGAGAAAATTGATTTGGATGATGTGGGAACTAGCCCAGCTCCACACTCTGACAATGCAACTGCCACCAAGAAGAAAAGAGGAAGGAAGAAATCGGAGCCAGCTCCAGATGCTGGAGCAGCAGTACCAACTGAATCGGTGAAACAAGAGGAGGTTGCGCCAGTGACTGAACCAGTTAAACCTCCAAAGAAGGCGTACGTACCTATAAAACCTACGGTGCATTTTGGTTTTTCATTTTCCATTGTTCATCTCCTGTCAGCTGTTCGCAAGGCGATGGTAGAAGTTGTTACGAAGGCTGATGTTTTGCCCTTATCAGATAATCTTGAAATAGCTCAAAGTGAAGAACCAGCTGGTACCAAACTTCCGAGGTTGGCCTATCTAACATTGATAGAAATTGCAGAGCGGGTCAGATTGGACCCACTAGATGCCAGAATACTGAATGCATCTGAGCCGCCAAATGAATTAATTAGAGGGGCACTTAAAATTTTCTCATCAAAACATGCTCCTTTGGGTGCAAAGGCTTGGAAGCCTCTCGTCTCTTACATGAGCTCAAATAAAAGCTGGTCATGGGTGGGCCCAGTTGTCAGACTCACTGATGAAATTACGGTTGATGAGCAAACCTCCCCTGACATGTGGGGCCTTCCACAGAAGTCTCTGGTCAAGTTGGTTGACTCGTTTGCGAACTGGCTCAAACAAGGTCGAGAGATTCTTGAACGAATCAGTAGCCTCCCACCGCCTCCTGTGCCCATTCATGCAAATTTAGAAGAAAAGGATAGGTTTAAAGAAATAAAATCTCTGAAAAGCCAGAATACCATCTGCCCTTGCTCTGATGAAGTGAGATCATACTTTCAAATGGAAGAGGCAATAAGGTACACTATACCTGACCGTGCATTCATGTATACAACCACTGATGGAAGGAAATCGACTGTGGCCCCGCTAGGAAGAGGAGGTGGGAAGAAAATGAGCACAAAGGCCAGAGACCACTTCATGCTGAAGCCAGATAGGCCCCCACACGTCACAATCCTGGGCCTTGTCAGAGATGCTGCCTCAAGATTGCCTGGGAGTATTGGTACCAGGGCTGATGTTTGTACCCTAATACGGGACTCACAATTTATAGTTCAGGATGTGGCAGATGATAAGGTAAGTGAGGTTGTCAGTGGGGCCCTTGACAGGTTGCATTATGAGCAGGACCCATGTGTTAAGTTTGACTCTGAGAGAAAATTGTGGGTTTATTTGCATAGAGAGAGAGAAGAGGAGGATTTTGAAGATGAAGGCACCTCTTCTACTAAGAAGTGGAAGAAGCCAAAGAAGGAAGCAACAGAGGGCACACAAACAGAAGCAGTTAATAACGGTGAAGCTAGCAATGCTAACAATGGTATGTTGGAACTTGAAGCGCGTTTTGTGAATACTAATGATAGTGAGGTGGTGAGGAAATTTGGAGACTTGAATTTGTTGTATGGAGAGAATCCTTTTGTGTGCCAGCCTGGTCAGGAGAACCCGTTTACATGTCAGCCAGGTCAGGAGAACATGTTTGTGTGCCAGCCGGGTCAAGAGAACCCATACGTGTGTCAACCGGGTCAAGAGAACCCATTTGTGTCTCAGGTGGGTTCCTCAAATAGCATGTTGGGTGAACCGTTTGTAGAGGGTAGGCCCCTAGGTTATTTTGATCCCACTCTATTATGACATGGTTTCTGTTGACAGCGTTTATCATCAGGTACTTATCTTCAAATTTTAATTTCTGTGTGTTTCTGATGGCTTCTCTGTGAATTTGAGTTTGTAGTGCAAATTTTCCATGTTAAAAGCTGTTGGTGTGGTAGGTACTAAATACTGTGGTACCAGATGTTTCAAGATCATTTCATCTGGTAGCAAATTAGACTAGTTCAACTGTGTCAGCAGTTACTGACAAGGACCGAGAGCTATGACAATTTGGTTATAATAATCTTGTCTGCCTGGTCGTATCGTATGTTGGATCAACATTGAAATATCCATCCTAGATAATGTTACCATAATATCACCAAAACTGGAAATATGATTATTAATTAAATTTTATATATGTGCACTGCAACATAAATTTCCTTTTCAGGTATAAATTAAAATGACAACACCTCCCGCCTAAATCGTACATGATGATCACCAGATAACTAAAGATTCAGTCGTATAATATTTATCACAAAAATTAACTTAATGTACCCTTTTCCTGGTTTGTTTGTTTAACCTAGGTTGGTTGAATAACCAGTTTTCATTTAAAGGTCTGGGGCCTGGGTCGGGTATAGAGTTTTAATAAAACCCGACTCGGGTATACCCGTCCGTGCCCGCCCGTACCCGCCGCCTGGGGTACCCGTGCCCGAGCTCGGGTATGGGTCGGGTACTCGGGTACACGGGTATGGGCAAAAACCGGACCGGACCCGTTTTTTTGGACCAATACCCGACCATACCCTACCCGAGTTTACCCGTACCCGAGTACCCTAGTACCTGTACCCGTATACCCGAGTACTGTTCATCCCATTTCAAAATTCAAAAATTTTGTTTTTCCCTCCAAAAAAAAAAACAGAAAAAACCAACAAAAATCAGAAAAAAACCAACAAAAAACCAGAAAAAAAAAACCAGAGAAAAAAAAACAGCAAAAAAAAAAAACCAGAAAAAAAAACCAGAAAAAAACCAGGAAAAAAAAATACCCGTACCCGACCTACCCGTACCCGTACCCGCTCTACCCGTCAAGGGTACACGGGTACAGGTATAGGACGGGTAGGGTATGGATTTTGAAAAATATACCCGAGATACCCTTGTACCCGAGTATACCCGTACCCGAGACGTACCCGTACCCGTCTCGGGTATACCCGGGGTACCCGTACCCGCCCGAGTATAAATACACTAGTTGGGTATAACTTGTCCCTACGTACTGTACTGGCATACTTGTTTTATGTGTTTCAATATCTTTAAAACTTAATTTTGTTTTCTTGAACTTACCATTTTGATTGTTTCTGCAGGTTGTTATAAACTGTGCTCAACTTGCCATGGTCCATGAAAGTAGAGCCATGTATGTTCTGACTCTCCAATTTAAACAGAAAACAAAGATCTAACCACCTAACTCAAAGTGTTTTTTACACTGGTTCTTTTATTCTCAGATGGCACCATGCCCCCTTTAACGTAGTTAGATGTGTAGAAATTTTTTAGTTTATGGATTCTGCAACTTGAGGATTTTGTTAGCAAAATAGTGGGAGAAAAGTTGTGCATAGTAGGGTTATCTTTTAATGTTTTAAAATAATGGGAGAAAACTTGAGGATTTTGTCTTTGCAGGCTTTGTAAAACTTTTGATGCATAATAGCATAAGTATATTTAAATGTTCGAGCAAAAAAAAAAAAAAAAAAAAATGGCACTTTGAGTCGGTGCATTTCTGCGCAGCAAATTTTGGTCTAATCAAAGTAGCAATATAAATATTTATGCCCTTAATGGTGGTTCTCCCGCCGGTGCAGTGATGTGAATCTGGAAAGGTTTGTCGTTTGCGGAAACATTTTTATATTTTTTTGATATTTTGTTGCAAATCACTGTACGGATTTTTCCGATCAATGATGCGCTCAATCTGCTTTATCATGTACTTGCAAAAATTGATTTAAGTATAGTTTTATATATTATTCCCCAGGAATTGTTGCTTTGGAGACCAGCCGCCCTTTTTTCTTTATTTTCCTTTTGTTTTATGATAACGCTCTGCATTGATAAGTGTATTCCCAGCATGCAGATTTTACAACTATTTTCGAAGAGGCAAATAAGGAGAAATGTATCTGTCCAATGTTGTCTAGTCGAATTCCTGTTAATTGATACTAAATGAAAATAAACAAAAAATGATGGAAATTCCAAGAGGACAACAAAAGCACAACCATAAACACAACTTGTCCAGAATCTCGTACCAAACGCTTAATGAGCACAAACCAATAAAACTTTATTTATACATTAATTTAATACGAAAGAATTTGTAACACTTTGTCTTCGATCCATAAAAACAGTCCCATTTCTTCTCAAGCGAGCTTGAAAATCACAAAAATGCACAGTAAAAATTAGAATAACGTTAAATTAAAAAATATTTTTATACAATAATGTTAATTTTTTTTAGCAATAATAAATATAAAAATTTACCCCGAATTTCTTCTTGGTGTGAGCAAGCAGCTCTTGAGGATCCCGTTTAGTTGCGGTATAGGCCTCAATTTTGTTAAGCTCCTAATGTTGCATTTTTAAATCAGACTATATATTATAATTATATGGAAAACTGATCTCATGATGATTATCATTTCTGTTCTAACCTCCATCCATAAAGTTAGCTTAGGCCTGCCCATGGTTATATCATATTTCTTCATGTCGCTCAAGAAAATCTTGTACCTGCTCTCGACAAATGGGGCATATGTTATGTCCACCTACATATCTTTGATGTGTTAGTTTACTTTAGAACAAGAGAAGGATAATTTTATAAGGAACGAACTCAGCATGAGAGGAGAAAAGTAAAAAAATAAAATAAAAAATAGCAAAAAAAAAAAAAACAAACCAAACTAAACTCATGTCCCAGGAAAAATGGTCCATCTTCAAACTTCGATAGGTACTCTTCTAACTTATCCAAAGCAGCAACTGGAGAAACCATCAGAGCCAAAATTAAGTTCAGAATCTATCATATTATGCATATTTATATTGCAAATTTCTATATTATATTATATAATATCATATAATGTCATAATCTATCGTTCTTTTCAACTGGTGCGGTGCTAATCCCATTACATAACAATATTGAGAAACGTCAGATCAAGATGGCAGTCAGTGATGCCAGATTTGGCTGTGGCTGGTACTAAATCAAGAAGCATATTAAAGCAGTACAATACAATTTGTACCTGCACCAGCAGATATTTCCTCTTCCTTTGACAGTACCGATGCAAAGACAGTATTGGTGAAGTAATCACTATAAGCAAAAAGCTCCTCTGCAAAAGTTCGCTTTACTGGATCCTAATAGAAACGAAATCTCAAATAAGATTTGCTAGTTAAGACTTAATTAGGTTTGACTGTAAAACAAAATGAAATGGGGTTTATGTTTTTACATCTGGAAGCAATGCGGGGCCTTCGAAGCGAGCATTAATGTACTTGATAATTTTCAGGCTGTTTCCTTCTACTTTGTTGTCGTGCTCTAGTGAAGGCACCTGTAATTACAAAATTTTCATAATTTATAATCAGAGACGGAGCAAGAAATTTATCATCGGAACTAACAAAAAAATTAATGATAATTTTTTTTAATGAAACAATGGTCTAGAAACTTATAATTATACCGACAATAAATTAAATATGTTGTAGTTAAGAGTATAAACTTAATGGTCATGTTTGATTGTGGAGTAAAACTAATAAGAATTAAATAGCTTACTCCATCTCAATCTACGTATTTTACATCTTGTTTGGTAGTTTAATTCACGGCTTAAATTAATCCGCTTATGGAAGTAAAGTGATGAAAAATGAGCCTCTGCTTATATTTTATATCAGTGAGCCTTATAAATGAAGTATGGAGTAAGTTAATTCATGCGGAAAAGTAGAATAATTTAATTCAGATTAACTCACATATTATTTCATTTTACTTCTCTTCTTTTGCTACCGTTTGACTAAGAAATTTAGTAGATAAGAACTTTACGAAAGTAATACAGAACAACTAATTTAAAGCTGAACGGCTGACATACGATCGTGGTTTGGAAAAACCAGAAAATCCCCAAAAAAACAGTCTGGAATCAATCTGAGGTCATTTGTACCCAAAACAAACAACCTGAAGGTCATCTTAAATCAATGAAACAATTATAAAATAATTTGACTAATTACCCGACATTTTGCAAAATATGTAAACTTCTCCTAACTTTAATTAAAACTCCACTATATTGACCGTGCATTTCGAGAAATTAGCATAATTTAAATTAAAGGCTTTGAATTAATTTTAGGGCACGCAAAAATGATTTAAACTCAAAACATTATATTAATAAAAAATGTAGTTTATAATAGGAAAAGTAAAAGAGAGGGAGGGTTGGGGAGAGAAGAAAGAAAACGAACTTTTATGCAAAAATAGGAGAAAATATAAATTATTGTGTGACTGGAAAAAAGTCATAAAGAAGTACCTTATTTTCAGGATAAACCTCCTTGTACCATGACGGCCGATCTCGTAGATCAATGGCAACTAATTTGATCTTTTCTTGCAGCCCCTGTTTCAAATTTAGAAAGAAGAAAAATTAAAACATAGAAAATGATGTAATACAATTAAAATTTGAAGTTTAATTGAGACATAATTTTTTCCATAAAAGTTTATCTTTATAGAATGTCAATGATGGAGAATTATGAATTTAGTACGGTGACACAAGACATTATCTATCTACGGAGAAATACATGTTAAATTTTCGAAAATAGCATCTAAAAAATGCTAAACATATCGGAACTAAATTAGAAGTACCTTGTAGTTCCTGGTGATCCAGATGCGTTGCGCATATGGGCATACGTATGCTAAATACAACCTTCATATCATATCAAGCATCCAAAAATAAAGTCCACGGGAAAGACCCAATGAAAGAAGAGGAGGGTTCAAATGCCTCTATTTTTTGTGCCTCCATCATACCTCCATTTTTAAAAACTTTAATAACTCAAAATTTAAATTTTAAAATTCAAAATAAAACCGTTGGATATGAACTACATCATTTTATCTATGCACGTATAAAAAATTATGGCATTTCAACTTTCTTTTGGTTGTCATCT
Source organism: Carex pumila (assembly GCA_033356055.1). NCBI lineage: Eukaryota > Viridiplantae > Streptophyta > Magnoliopsida > Poales > Cyperaceae > Carex > Carex pumila. The sequence continues at coordinate 7,240 of JARJHM010001139.1, read as the reverse complement.
TGAGCTTGTAAAATGTATACTAATGTGGATAATTTATAGACGTTGATTTTTTAACTTAATGATTCACATAAAACCAAAATCAAAATGAGATAATTTTTTATGGATACATAGAGAAAATAACAAAGATCACATCTAACGGTTTTATTTTAAATTTTAATGTTTAAATTTTGAGTTATTAAAGTTTTATAAAATGAAGGCATGTTGGAGGCATTTGAACCCTTCTCACAAAAGAAAGATACAAACAAAAGAGAGGATGAATATTAAACCAATTCTCAAGTATTACTAATCTATTACAGGGTAATAAATAAGTCCATTCAACGGAGACTAATCATAGAATTGACAAGATTGAATGAATTTGAGGAAATAAATTACCTAGTGGTGCCATCAAAGAAAGAAGGCGGCGGAGATGTAGAGTTAAGAGAGGGAGGAAGTACTTCCTTCATAAAGCTATATAAAACAGAGTTCAACTTTTAAGAGGAATTGGCTTAATTAAAGTGGAACAAGGAATAGTGATTTGCTAAAGAACAGTTGATTTGAAAACTCAGGCTACCTGAGAGGAAACAAGGTCTTTTTATGAAGAATAAGAAGAAATGTGAGATTCTACCCAGCAGGAAAGACAAATGGCACAAGAGAAATGTGCGAACCAAAACAGAGGACGACACCTTAACAGACTGCAATTTGGAGTAGAACTAGAATGTTCTTAAGTTTATCAAGTTTCTCGGTGAACTCAAGTCTAAAACTTATCAAATCAAATTCAAATAACAAATTCAATTAGTTAAAATCCGCCTACCTTACAAATAATGCATCTATATGTAAAAATTTTAAACATTTGAATTAATTTACTGTAAAATCAAGCGGTCAAAATTAGAATTAATAAATTAATTTTAATGTATTTATTTTTTGAATATTTTTTAACTATTTGACTCCATGCAAAATTAATTTACTTTTATATGTAGATGTATACATCATTCATAAAATAGACGGATTTCAACAATTCAGATTTATCGTTTAAAACTGATTTAATAAATTGGTGAACTTAAAAACACCACCTACTCCTACAATTTGAATTCCTTTTTATATTGTCATTATCAAAATATATATTGATTGTACCTCTTTTGAAAGTGTCATCCGTGAACTGACAACGACGCGACACAGTAATTGTCGTCCAACATGGGCCCATGTCACCCATCTCTCCCGATCATTCGGAATGAAGATCTCTATATCCAATCAAAATGCACGCAGCGCACGGAGCTAAGATAAACTGAGGCCGTCTTTGCCTCATTTTATTGTGGTCAGTAGCTAGCTAACTCCGTGCAGCGAATGAACCTCGTTCTGCTAATTATAATATTGACTCGCTACATAGTTTCACGCGCGTCTCTGGAGGGCAAAATGTGGCTCCGATTTCAGAATCCAAGGAAAACCAAATACAAATAATAGAGCAGCTACATCCGGGTCCGGATCCCCTAAAGTGACTTCGTTTCTGATTTCACACGTGTCTAGTATCTATGGGGTCAGTATTATTTGAAGGGTCTGGATCCTTTAAAAATTCATGTTAGAGCATCTTGGACGATCTTGATCAAAACTCAAAAATTGAGTTACTTTATAAGATCCGAATTCCTACACGCCTACTGGCCTACCGGAAGGTAGGACCGTAGGAGGGTTCCATCATTCTTGGTGATAGCATAAATTATTTTGATTTATGCTATGATTCCATTCAATTATTCAACCGCATCAATTATAAAATCATAGGTCCCCGCAATCATATATAGCATCATTTTCAATCGTATGTGCAATATTGCAAATAATATTATATATTATCTTTCTATTTTCCAATGTATGGTTGGTACTGTTGGTAACACAGCGGGTGGACATTGATTAGAAAACGAAAAGAAAAAGAAAGGCAAAAAGCATATGAAAATGAAGATTTCAGAGTAGGTTGGATGTCTATTGAACTTTATGTTTGATAGGTTTCAGGACCATTCGATCCGCTTTAAGATATGCACCTTCAGTTTTAATATTTGTGCATGCTCGCATTAATTATTGTGCACACAGATTTTGAAGTGAATCAGACATTTATAGAGTCCATTGAATCCAAAAGTAAATCTAATAGACATTGGACCTACTCCTTTCACGAAAATGAAAGAACATCGAAAGCAGGCATGAATGCATTTGGCAGGTAAATGGAGCCGCATTGTCGCTACATTTTTAACCCGTTTACATAAAATATTGTATTATTATATTGAAATGTTAAGAAATATTGTAAGGATTATGATAACAATCTCCGCAAAAAAACCCCGCAAAAATTGACAAAAATATCATGAATTTTAATTATAATCAATTACCAAATAATATTTTTTTTCGTTCAAAAACTCTAAACCTAAACCAATCATTAATCCTAACATTTTTTTTGCTCAAAAATCCTAAAACAATCACAATCCTATCATTAATCCTAAAACAATCACAATCATAATATTTTTTTAATTACAATTATTAATTTAATCACAATCATAACTGCAATCACAATCACATTCAATTGAATCGAATCGAATCAAATCAAATTCAACAATTACACAACTTAATAGCATTCAATCGATTCAAATCGAAAACTTACCCAAGAGAGGAGTGGCAGCGAGGTAGAGGGCGGGGGAGGCGTAGAGCCACGGTGGTGAAGGTGAGGGTGGAGCACTGGCAAGCTAGAGAGAGAGAGAGAGCGAGAGAGCGAAGAGGTGGCAGAGGTCACTGGCGGCGGGGGCGGAGCAGTGGCAGAGGCGTCGATTTTTTTTTTCATTTCGGTCTTCTGCTGCGGAGTGAGAAGAGAGTGAGACAGCGAGATAGAGAGAGGGATAGTTCACGGGGCCACTGTAGAAGCCTAGCAGACCGTCCGGGGGGGGGGGGGGGTCTGCTTAGGGAGTAACCCGCCCGTGGGACGGGCAGTCCGCTTGGTGTTTTGGGCTGCCCCAGACCCTGGCGGTTGGGGCATTTATTAAAAAAAAAATCAGAGAACAATTTTAATTTTTTTTAAGGGTATTAATAAAAATGGCCGGAGAAAATTCTAATGCCTGAAAATTGCCTTTAAAAACACAAACCAAACGCTCTCTTGCTATTCCAGATTCTACGCGGACAAATAAAGAAGAGTGAGTCTATGGTACTATGCATATCACGGGTTGTTACTGTGCTGCGGCTTTATATTCGAGTTTTCAAATCCTAACGGTCGATCTGAACCGTTCATCTTGTTCTCCATATTAATATGTGTTTGGAGACCAAATTTTATATTTTTTGAATTTTTTTTAATATTTTTTGGATATTTAGAAAATCACTTGATCTGAACAAAAACAGTAATTTTCAATAAATTTCAAAAAATAGTAAACAAATTTCAAAAAATATAAAATTTGGTCTCCAAATACATATTAATATGGAGAACAAGATGAACGGTATGAATCGACCGTTAAAATTTTAAAACTCGAATATAGAGCCGTAACACAGTGCCAAATCGTAATATGCATAGTACCATAGACTCACTCAATAAAGAAACTTCGGTTGCTCCTTGCCTAAACTGTGTTTTCTCATTTTTTTTGAGTTCATGTTCTGTAGCTTCTCTTTTTCCACTTTCCCATGTCGTCCACTCTGAAAAACGTGCGTTTCCTTGTCTCCTAGTAACTGAAAATCTTGCTTTCTTCTCATAAGCCAATTAATTGTTTTGATGCAAAATGAAGTGGTTGAAGTCGTTAGGCTCTTTTTTATTTGACCTCGATATATAAATATCTGAAATTAAGAGAATCTATTTCTGGGTAGATCAATTTTTGGGATAGATTCAAGAATATTTATTTCTGTATTCGCGCTACATTATCCGTGCTACAGTAATTGTATTTAGAAGAACAATATATTATGATCTCCACTAATTATATTATATCTACTAATTATTATTCTAAAAAGATATTATATAGTCTCAACTAATTATTATTCTAAAATCCTACCAGCACCCTTTTAGCATTGACACTAATTCCGCATCAACATTTCTCTAACAAAAATAGTTGACCTCATAAAAATAAATATTTCGGTGCATAGATATAAATATTTTCAATACTTAGATACTGATACTTTCAGTGTCATATGTAAAAAGAGGAGGGATTCAATTACAAGATTATGGTAGTTTAGGTCCCCACAAGCAGTTATGTAAAAATTACAACATTGTTTACTATATAGATATAAATATTTGTGTTCTTTGAACTATATACTTCAAGATTTGACTATTAATGTTAAAAAAAAGTTATAGATCTGGAACGATTGCGGTCCCAACAAGCAATTATGGCAGTTTAGGTGCGAGTACGATTATTTAAAAATAATTAATTTATCATTTACATTGTTTACTATATAGATATAAATATTTGTGTTCTTTGAACTATACACTTCAAGATTTGACTATTAATATTTTAAAATAAAGTTACAGATCTAAAACAGTTGCGGTCCCCACAAGCAATTATGGCAGTTTAGGTGTGAGTACGACATCAAAAATTAAAAAAAAAAGTGCGGGTATGATTATTTAAAAATAATTAATTTATCATTTACATTGTTTACTATATAGGTATAAATACTTGTGTTCTTTGGACTACATACTTCAAGATTTGACTATTAATATTAAAAAAAAAGTTACAGAACTAAAATGCAGTTATGACAGTTTGGTCCCCATAAACAGTTATATATGGCAGTTTAGGTACGAGTACGATAGCGCGGATACTCATATCAGTTTCCTAGATTCAATTAGCAGAGAGCAAAATAAAAGACGTGCACGTGCAAGATAAATTAATGGGTTTAAAATCTTTGCAAATTTAAATATTAGATTTACTAATATGTTATTTGATTTTCATGTTGATTGTTGTTGGAGACAAATTTTATGTTGATTGTTTTTGCAGGTTTACCAAAATTAAATGGCAGATAGAGGTGCTATTAGGTTGGGTCGGGTCCGGATACTATTATATTTGAATTCGTACTTTAAAAGTGTTCGGATTCAAATTTCGATCCATACACTTATCTGTTTCAATTCGGGTTGAATCCGGATCCGGATATCTATCTACCCGTAGATATTTCAAATCTAGTCTTTCGGTTCCAGGTAGATATATACCCATAACTTGTTTGTAGATTATCGGATTTGGTTCGGATACGGGGCGGTTCCGGATCCGAAGCGGGTATATGTCACAAAAAAATCAGGAAAATGAAGAGAAAATAACTTTTGAAAAAAAATATTGAAGAAGAGATATAATTTTTAAAAAGTAAAATATTAGAGATGACGATTTTTTTTTTCTATGGTTCAAAAAATCTATTAATGGAATACTAATAATTTGTAGAAATGACATATCAATGAGAGCAATAAATTTTCATTATTATGCAAAGGATATCAAGGCAAATATTGAAGAATGTATCCATAATAATAAATTTTATTTAAAAAAATAATGCGGTTGTTATGGAAGGAATAAATTTGGCATCCATCTATGTGTATAAAGTGAATATGTCACTGCATTCTATTTTCTCACATTCAAGAAAGTACTGGACTTACCACAGGTTATGCAAAAATTAATATACAAAGTTGTATTTTTATATATTAATAGTTATTAATATATGTTTTATCGGGTATTTATACGGGTATCAGGTCGGGTTCGGTTATGGGTCGGATAATTCTATCCATTACATTATCGGTCCCAGTTTGAATCTGAGTCGGATATTAAATTATTAATTTTGTAACTATACCCTATCCAATTAATCACCTCTAATGGCAGATTTAAATAACAAATTTATTAAATTTATGTTATTCATATTGATTGTTTTTTTTTATCTAGTACCCGATTAGTTAATGAGTTTGAATCCAAATAACTATTTCAATTCGCTTAGTGTTTTACCCTAACAAAAATTCTGAATTCGTCTCGCATATTGTTTAAATTTTTATGACACAAGAAAAGTACATATCGTTAAATTCTTATTGTGTATTTTGTTTCTGCGTTGTAAAATAGAGTAAAACTAAGGTGTTTGTATGTTCATCAAGTTTTTTTGTGAACTCAATTCTAAAATCTATTGGATTGACTTCAAACACTAAATTTAAATTGTTGAAATCCATCTATCTTACAAGTTATGTGTTTACATGCAAAATTTTCAAACTTTAGAATTAATTTAATATAAAGTCAAGCGGTCAAAATTAGAAGGTTTATAAATTATTTTTAATGCATTTATTTTTTGAATGATTTTTTTGACCTTTTGACTCTATACAAAATTAATTTGAAACTTTTAACTTCTATAACAAGAGAGAGAAAGATAGAATGATTTCATTGTATTGCACTTTCTGTTTACATGTACATTGTCTTATATAGACATTCTAATCCTCTGATTATATCTAGCTAACCACAACTATCTAACGGTAATCAGTTACTAACAGACTATCTAACCAACTTAGTTACATGTCTTGTGTAATAAGTGTTGCACTTAGGGGCACCTCTAATTGCTCAAAAATTGAAATTAAATTGCAATTGAAAGTAAATAGATGAGTTTAGAGAAATTTGACACGCGGGATGTTAACGGAGTTCGGCAAAACAAAGGCCTACGTCTCCGGGGCGTCGCAACCTCTTTCTAGGTGCGCCTTTCTATTACCCAATATGAAAGGATTACAATTGTGAACCGTGAGCCCTTACAAAATGGGAAGTCACGACCAACGAGAGATGAGTGCCGGCGAGCCCTTACAACCAAGGGAAGTCACACGAGCAACTCGAGGTTTGAGCCGGCAAGCCCTTACAAACAAGGGAAGTCACACAAGCTACTAAAGAACAAGAGAAACACTCAATAGATCACTCTAACCTAATCTAGATCAAGATTAGTGAAGTAGGTTTGAGGTTGCTTGAGGGATTTTGAAGTTTTAAGCTCTCACAACAATGGAGTAGGCTAAGCTCTCAGAAAATTGCTTTTGAAATGATTAGGGTCGGCTGAGATAGATTTGAAAGTGATCCCTTCAGTCTATTTATAGTGGCAGCTCAAAAATGAGCTGTTTGACATAAAACGTTACCAACGTTTTATCAAACGTTACCAACGTTTTATTCAAATACGATTTAGGGTTTTAATTCTCTGACAGCTTAGAAAACGTTACATAACGTTTTATAACCGTTGTAACGTTTTACAAACGTTATAACGGTTGTATAACGTTATAACGTTATAACTTGATTCTTTTGAGGCTTCTGATTATTATAAAACGTTACCAACGTTT